>JAUCBJ010005785.1:0-76911 GCA_032718475.1 Nemertoderma westbladi | reverse complement strand
CAATAAGTTACAGGATTTGGTTAGAGAAGCTTTTAGTAAAGGAGTTGAGGTATACAAAGGGTATGTTGACGATCCGAGGAATACCGACAACGCGTGGATGGAAACTGTAGCGGTTAACTTCCATGACGACGAGGGTAACAGTCTCGGTAAGATACCGCTGGAGGCCGGAGACGACGCCAAGGCTGTACGATGGAAGGATATAGCGGGTTCCATGGCTCTATATGCTAATCATATTGAATTTCTACAGGAAACCGCGGAAATGCATCTCGCTCACTTTTAGAAAAGTCTCGAGAATTTAACCGTAAAATTCAATATAGTTTATTTTTTTGTTTTTATCTTACGGAACCACTAAAAGGGACATAAAACAAAAATAAACCTTTTTCGTGCGAACGACTTAGTAAGTAATTCGACTTCGCACGACTTAGCAAAAAAAATTACTTACTTACTTACTATTCTTATCGGAGTGGCTAAATATGACGTCTTGTATGACGAGTTGTAATAAAATGATTTCTGTTAGATGATACAGTAGCAGTGGCCAACTGCGTTACTAAATTGATGTACGCCGATATCAACAGAACGCGTTCAGCCATCGTTGATTGTATATTTTATTACCAGATTTTCTAAATATTTTAGCCAATCGAAGTATATTGAGTTAGTTCGCACGAGTTAGCAGATAATTTCATGTCCCTTTAGGGGCTCCCTATGATCTGGTAGATATTATTTTCACATTTTCGTATCATTCTGTTCTGTTTTTACACATTTCAGTTTTTTGTTCACCGGGGGGACGATATATTGTAAAATCTTTCATAATCAATAGTGACAATGTTTAACATAATAAATAATAATAGGCTAATATCTTATCAAAAAGTTAATTTAGAGCACAACCAACACTCTATACCGAGGCCGAGGATATAGGGACGATAGCGATAAAGGCTAGGAATTAGTGAATAGCTACGGTGCGATCGTTACGGTGCGATCGTTACGGTGCGATCGTTACGGTGCGATCGTTACGGTGCGATCGTTACGGTGCGATCGTTACGGTGCGATCGTTACGGTGCGATCGTTACGGTGCGATCGTTACGGTGCGATCGTTACGGTGCGATCGTTGCGGTGCGATCGTTACGGGGCGATCGTTACGGGGCGATCGTTACGGTGCGATCGTTACGGTGCGATCGTTACGGTGCGATCGTTACTCAACCAAATACTAACTGTTTCATATTCCCTAGACGATATTATACGATTTGTAAAAAAAAGTCAAGAAGTGTCAATTATCATTAGATGGGTTCAAACGGTATATATTTATTTAGCATTTGAAAGGACATTATAAAGAACTGTAAGCCAATGTCAGCGGAAAGTTTATCGTTATTCTGCGGCTAGTTCTATGTTGGCTTCCGACCCACACACACTAAATGGCCACAGTTATTATAACTCGTCCCACATCATAATCATCTCACCCTAAACCAAAATACATATCATCTCATCTCCTCTGCATATTTTGTTGTAGTTTTCAAACATTTCTTTTGATATAATATTATATTTGTTTTGCATATATTTCATTTGCTGACTGTACGTACATAATATATCTTTGGTATGTTAGTTTACTTATATATTTACTTGGTTAGGCCTAAGAGTTTTATAATAATGTTTTAGATTTGGACGAATGATAATAAATAAGTGATGTTGTAGAAGGTTGCAAAGTTATAGTTTTGTTTACAATGGGTTAGTTAGGGGAATGCGTAACGCAGGAGCAGCTCGAAGGCTCCTATCTCTTGGCAGTTACCTCTAAGGCATGGGGGTTGCCACTCTTATACCCCGTCGTTGAATATTCATTCTATTCAACTTTTATCTTTGGCCCCCAACAGAAGCGACATGGTTGGTTACTGTTGTACAGAGATATATGTTGTTTTCAAAACGATAGTTTGGGTAGTTCATGTTATAGAATTTGTTTCTGAAGTTCAAACTGTTGCAGTTTTGACACTGGAAGGACGTTATATATCAACTATACCAGAGGCTTCCTTTCTAAGAACGATTATCATTATGCAGTTCTTTAGTCTGCCGGTAGAGGGCAAAAATGCGTAAAAGACAATAAAATGATAAATTTGAATAATTTTCTACCAATTCAATAAAAAACACCATTTTTATTCGGTTTGTCAGTTTAAATAATGAGTTAAATTTGCCAACGTTTTATTTTATAAATCGTCTATTGTGAATCACAGTTATGAGGGTAAATAACTAAATATGTGCCAATAAACCAAACTGACCAATCAGAGAGCAAGACTTGTGATAGCATTATTTTTACATTCCAGAATATTAAATATCGGTTACCAATAATTATTAGAAACAAAGGACGGGCCCCAGGCATTTCTAGCTGGCGGTCATAATGACATATTATCGTTATACCATCACCATGGGTATAACTATATCGAATATTTTGATAGACTGTTATTCCCTTTACTCACATACCAAATCTCATGAACAGGACCCTCGTCGTCTTTAATTACAGGCGAGCAAAGTTTGAACTTTGCACCCGTTTACGACAACAACAATATAACAATTCCGGAAACACATTTTATTACATTTCTATGAATGAACCCTACTCCTCATAACCACCTAACAAAAGTAGCATATAAGGAAATATTATGAAAATACATAGTGCCATAACAGGGAAAAGACCGGCCTCCGATAATTTCAACAATCCGCTTGCTGCATGACCTGTTATTTAGTACACCTTAGTTATGATATATATATAACCACTAAAACCGTGCCTACATACTACTGTACGTACACTATTACTTATTACAGTATTGTAGCAGTGAGTAATAAATTATAGGCTCCGAGCGTATTTTTATTTTGCCAACAGCTATCAGTTTCTTCCAGTCCTGGTAGGCCTACTAATTATATTGTAGATCCAGCAGAAGTCAATGCATATATTTGTGTAGGCCTTTCTTTGTGTAGGACAGTACTACATTTCTACAGTTTGCCGCTAGAGGTCGAAATATCTGAACGTGTAACCCTTATCCAATTTCGTTATAATACGTTAAGCTGAAACTTGGCAGATACTGTATAGTGCTGGCCATATCCCTCCTGTAGGCAAAACGTTCCATGGTGGTCAAACTTATTTTAAAAAATGTGTTTTTCGGGGTATTTGGGTATGTTGATTCTAATAACGATGTTAAAAAGTTACTTTTCGTATCACCAAAGCCGTACCCTGGTACCGGAAAGTTTGCAAAATTTCTCAGTGAAAAATAAAAAATTCAACCTTAACTTCCTTATTATTATAATATAAACAGATAAATGATGCCTATTGCACTTTTCAACATGTTTTCATACGTTATAGTCCTTATGCATGCAAATATTACTTTGTTTCTGGTTTTTTTAAAAAAAAATTTCAAAATCCCCCCCCCCCCCCCTAGTAATCCGTGGGTTAAGGATGCTGCGGCAGTCCAGCCGTCATTCCAGCGCAGCAAAGTTCTGCCCCGGTGTAACAGATAATTTTCACTCCCCATGCACCATGCAAAATCACTCCCCGGTTAAAATTCCCTAATTATAGTGTATTCTCACTCCCGTGTGTATTTTAACCCCATCCATGTACACTCACCCCTGTATTTAGGCCTATCAATTTTCACTCTGTTGTGCAAATCCATCCCCGGTTAAATTTCCCTAGTGTACTGATATGGTGTATTGGTATACTTTTGTATCTTCTACAGTACTTTACTATTATACAAATACAAATCTCCGTGGTGTCTTTGTCTATGTACTATTGGTATCTGTGGTCGTCGCTGTTCGCTTATTTAACTCTAGGCTTATATCGAATTTAAATTATATTAAATTTAAAATATCATGGGGGTAAGAATACTCTGAGGGGGGTTAAATTTCACTAAAAATCACCCAGAGTAGATTCACCCCCGGTTAAAATACCCTAGTGAATTCTAACCGGGGGGGGGGGGGGGGGGGGGGGGGGGTGAATAACCAGGGTGTGAATTTTACAGATATGGGGGGGGGGGGGGGGGGGGGGACTGGGCGCAATAAAAATTAATCCCTCTCCAGGGGAAATTCGACGCGAATAGCAGTTGATAACTCTCAAAAATAAAACTGTAACCTGTTCTATTGTGTTTAGTTTATTGTTTTGGTTAAAATAACGTGCCACTGTAACCTGCTCCTTTCCCTAAATTGAGAATTTAACATGTATGCGGGGATATTAATTCGCCAAGACGGGATTTGCGTCCAGCCCCCCCTCCCCCCCCCCCCCCCCCCCTCTCCAATTTTTAGGGGGGTGGAAAATTCTCTGCTACACCGGTACACTTAACGTTTAAATGTTTATGCCAATAAATTTTATAGAAATGGATTCTAAGAACATTAATGAAACTCATCTGGGGTGATTGGACTAGAAACCCGCAAACGTCCTTTTTTTTTTTATATCAGCTATCCCTGCAACATGATCGCAACTTTCTATCGGTACATTACCAACAAAACACTATAAGATTGAACAATAACTGCGGTGTAATTGGTGACATATCACTGTGCTGTAGCTAAGGAAAACAAATATAGAGGTAAGATAAAAAAGATAAAAGCCCACCACAATAATATTTCAGAATATTTATCAGCCTAAAATATCATGGACTCTGAACATAAACTTCTAGAGTTGATGAGGTCAAAAATTATTTGGGAAAACTGTTGTGTTGGTGTTTAATTAATGTATTTAATTTAATTATGTACTTTAATTTACCTTTATTATAGGAAGGGATCTAGGGGTCTTAACCTCGAATGATAAGTTTATTTTACCGAAAATAACTTATCTTTTATTGGCGCAATTGTAGGACTAATCCCATCACATGCGTACTTTTTAACCGGGTAGTGTACAAATTTAGGAATCGCGTAATTTTTATTGAAATTAATATCTCCTATCTTTCCAAATTTTATTTACCTCTTAATTTACCTTAACTTTAATTACCTTATTTAATTTCATTCTTTAGTATGGTAATTTATTTAGTAATTGTGTTTTACAGTTTGAACTCGTGGTTGACCTTTTGTTGGTCCATAAAATACTATAATACAGTAAGTGACATGTACCCTGTACGTAGGCCTACCGATTGCTCAATTGGCTGCTGAATGATAAGCTGAGTTCTAATCGCAGTCCCCTCCATATTTTTTCGCTACCCAAACAGGAAAAACAAAAACAAACACAAAATTTAAATTGTAATCTTAAATTTTGGGTAACACTGAAAAATACACCCCATAATATTAAATTATTTCGATCGCCATTTCCTTCCAAAAATTACAAAAGAATTTCATACAATAATGTCAGAGAGTTCTCTTTGAAATATAATCTCAAGTTTAGCCGGGACAGCGACCCAGCGAAGAGTAAATCAAAGTGAATACCATTCGGCCAAAAATGGTCTGAGCCTCGCTGTAATGTTATTTTGGAGGGTGTTAGACTGCCTTGGGTTAGGAAAGCTAAGCACCTTGGGAATGTTTTGGACTTTAAGTGCTGCTTCGAGGCGGACTTAACCATTAAGAGAGGTCAATTCGTAGGAAAATGGCGTAGTTCACACCAAGAATTCTCCTTCACCTTTCCGTCATGTTTATTTGAAATCCAACGACGCTATGCAATGTGTTTTTACGGAAGCAATCTGTGGGATATTTGGGCCGATGGAACGCAGCGTATGGGCCGGTCTTGGAATATGGGCGGTACAGTCTGTGGCCTCCCTTTCAACACCCATTGCTTAATTATGGAGGGTTTGTGCCATTTTCCGCATTGAGATTCCGCACAAAAAATAATTAAATTAATAAACCGTTGCTTATTCATGTAAACCTTTGAGAAGTGGATGCCCTCAGGTGTAATTATTAGGAGAGGGGGGGGGGGGGGGGGGGGGGGGGCAAAAATATAAATTGGGTTCTATTGGCGAGGAGATTGGGCAGGGGGGTAGCGGGTTCGGGGGGGGGGGGGGGGTGGTTCCATTGTGGAGGGAGGAGCGAGTCCCCGGGGAGGATAGCGGGTTCTATTTGGGAGGAAGGAAGGTAGGGACGTAAAACTGGTTATATGGTCGATATAAAAATTACACAGTGTTTTCTGACCAAAACAATAAACGATACCGATACTTACTATCCATCCAATGAAATGGTTTTCTCCAGGGAAAAACGAAAAAAGTGTTTAGTCCCAAAATAATAATATTTGGTATAATTGGGACAGTCTTACCAATTTAAGAATAACATTTATTTTATGGAAGAAAAATCAGACTTTTTTTCCAACTACTACTTCTATTGTACTACTAGGTCGAGTGAGTTCGGACAGAGGAAATGAGATCCTTCCAGGCTTCCCGATTCTCAATTTCGTTTCTCTCAAGTTCAGTATCCCTTTCAAGTTGATCTATATATGTTATAGCCCGTCGTCCACGGTTACCCCTTCCTTGTGTTTTCGTTGTGTTGGTTGCTAGAAAAGTAGATCTGGTATGACCTCGTTTTTAAATTTCCAGAGTACCCAGTGCGCACTGAATTGTAGTCTGCGTTCACAGAGAGTAGTTGACACGGTGGTAGTGTACCATAAGCCCTTAGGATTCCCAGCATGTTACCTCTATGGATGGATCGAATGCTTTCTTGAAAAAAAAATGTCCACAATGTCAGGAATACACGGCGATTCTTTCACTTAATTCCCTCAAACAGTCTCCGTAGCGCAAGCATCTGAGATATTGTTAATTTATTTGTATGTGAGGCCTAATTCTATAGAATCATTATGTAGTATATTTTGGAAGCTACCACAAGCAGACATATCCCAAGATAGTTTGTGTAGTTGGTATAACGAAGTCCTCTTTCTTGGTGAGAGGCTTTAGTTGACTTTTAGTCCAAATTGGTGGTGGCTTTTCCCCTTTCAACATCCGGTTGCAAACATCCAATAATCATGGTCTGCTCTGCGCGCCTGTTTTTCATACCTCTGCAGGGATTTCCTCTAATCCACTATCTTTATGATTGGACATCAAGACGAGTCCAGCCGACGCCCTCAGCCCCGATTCAATTTCTCTGATTCAACTATCGGTTCCTCTACAACGCTGGTGGCGTCGGAAAGTCTGTCAAACTCCCGACATTAGCAGAAAAAGAATGAAGGAAAGCCCCTTGATGTGTAATTTGCTCGTTGAAATTTGCCCGGCAACGTATACAGCTCGAGGTCGGCGGGGAAAAAAAGCGTAATTTTTTCAAGTAAATAAATAGTTTTTTGTTTCAGATTCAATATTTTCGTTCCATTTACTGTTTTAAAAGTAGCATTTAGCACAATAATAGTAACGATGTATTAAATTTATAAACTACCACTACCAGCATTTCTTAACTATTAATTGAATAGCAAACATAATAATAATACTAAAACGTTGTACGCATACAAATATCGGTAATTTAGTAGTATATTCAAATCGATGTAAACAAACTGATCCGGTTAATGTTTCCTTCGCAACAAATATAATTTAAAATCAAGGTACAAAAAACTTTCAGTTTTACGTAGACGAAAGAAATTAATTTAGCACCAACGGGAGTGGGGAGTTCCCTTGAGGCTGAATCCAATTAATAAGTGGTCCGAATAAAATGTGGAGAAAATGTCCAAAATTAATTATAATATTTTGATAATGGAAGCAATAACTGAAACATAATAAATATCTATTCAACATCTATCGATGATAGCAAACATTTGACGTTGAGAGCAGCTTCTTTAACTAAATCTCGCACATCGGCCTTAGTAACCAAAGATGCCTTATAGAACTCTAGAGTTCCCCAACGCGTTGCTAGGGACTCCGCGCACCAGAAGACCTCCATGAGCGTGCGGTCCAACTGCGAACGCAACAACTCCTCCTTATTGGTTCGACTCAACATCTCGTTGAACATTTTCCACAACGGTTTCAGAAGCGACAAGTCAAGCGGACACGTCTTGCTGCATTCTACGGGTAAATTACTTACAGAAACCATTAACTTTAGCATCAAATTCAGCAAACGTAGTCTGTAGTCGTGAGTGTTGAAATCCGCAGCCTTCACTAACCACTGCCAAACGATGGAACATAACTGGAGAACACCTTCGTTCGAATCGAAATCCGGTTTGTCGAGGATCGCGACGAGCACCGAATATCCCGTCTCGAACCGATTCAACTCGCCGCCTTGGACCGTAACGGTCACGGTGAATCCCTTCAAAGGGGAGTCGAACTCGAACTCGTAATCAACGGAATCCCCGGGGATTTTAACAATGTAACAATCGTAATCCGGGTCATTAACTATGGTCCCTTCTTTAATGGGGGCGCCGGTAGGCAGGAGTATCATCTGGAAATAGTCCTCGTCGCTTTCTTCGAGTTTACCCAAACTGAGGTCGACGGTGATGTCCAGATACTGAGAGTTTGGAATGTTCGCGGTTCCTTTGAGCGACTTTCGAACTTCTATGACTTTCGTTTCGCGTTTTAGTTCCGATATAAAGTGGCACGCAACTCGAGCCATCTCGAGAACCTCAGACGGAGTCGATGTGCAACCGACTACCGAGGAGACAATCGCGTTGAAAGAGTCGGCATCGGTGATGGTGTGCATCAAATGGAGAATGCATAATACCGAAACGTTAGACTTCGCAACTAAGGAACTAATACTCAGTGACTGAGGGACCGAGCTGTGGATTTCCGATGCGTTCAGCAACAATTTCCCTAGTAACTTTCTTGCTTCTAGAATTAATAAACATTCGTTAACTTTAAAGTATGAATACTTAAATCCACCAACTCCTTCTTTGCCTTTTAGAGCCGCATCCAGTAAATTCTTTGATGCCTCATATTCGGTCTTCTTTCCTCGCTTCTCTGCATCAAAGACTTTTATGAGTCGCTCTGTGTTCATGTTAATGCCTGGCTCTTCGATAGCCTTTTTGTTCGATGGCAATTTGTACGTATCAGGATCATATTCCTTAAGACCGACATCGAAATCTTTCACTTGGTATTCTACGGTTTTATCATCGACGATTTCTTTACCCCAACATTTAGCGAAATCTTTTGCGGCTGCTGGTGGATTGAACGTTTCACCGTCGTAGTATTTCTCCACCTCTCTTACTAACACCTCAGCCTTTGTGCCTTCATCAGAGGCAACATAATTCGAGCTAACATATTCATAAACCCCCCGCAATATGGGGAAAGAAACTCCCAAAGCTTCGTTTATGTTTATTAAGCATCTAACTATCTCTTCTTCGATGCCCTCTAGTGGGTCCTTGTCGGCTCCAGCTATTGCTATTATCGTACTATCAGTAGCTGCTTCCTTGTCAATCGCGTTCCCCTTTTTATCAGAGTCAGTTTCAGGTGATTGTTGGATCTGAGTAAAGTATTTCATAGCTAAGGCTCCTAAATGTTTAGTCTGCCATGCTTTTGCCATGCCAGTTGGCTTAAAGGCGAGCTTAATCAATTGATTAAGGATATCGGTTTCGCTATTATCAACGATTTCGACTAAGCGACTCCCAGCGGCCAAATCAACAACGGCTTGGAGAGCAAACGGCTGTAGCCATATCTGGTGTTTTTGGTCTTTCGACATGGGAACCACGGCGTAGTTTAACAACAGTTTGAGGAAGTCGTCTGTGATATCGACGCCACCATTACCAAGGAGTGCTAAGTAACCGGGGAGGCAGGTACCACGGATTCGGTTCCTAATGTCGATCACACTCACCGGTCCATCTCCCTCCAGCGTGCAATGCGTTATCATAACGACGTTGTTCGCGTCATCTTCTGCTGTTTCGGCCCCGATGGAGACTGCGGTGTTGTCCCGGACAATGGGCAACTGCCGAGCTAGTTGGCCGACGTACGGTAGCTTAGGGAATCCAGAAAGCGCTAGCAAACAGAATATCTGCATTATAAGATTGGTCTCATCGCCGGGTAAGTCGAACCTCGCCGTAATCATATTCAAAATATCGCTGGAATCCTCTTTCAATAGATCATGTAAACGTGCGGCGATACAATGAGAAACGTCCATCTTACCATTTTTCATAGAATCCACGCCCAAATGCATAAAATTCGATAAGTATTCACAATATTCATTGACCCCAGTTGCAACCCCAGTTCGGTCAGATGTATCCTTGCAACGCAATTCCTCTTTCTTCAATTGTAATAAAGTACCTAAGACTCCGATGGCTACACTGGAAGAGTTGTCCAATTTATCTAAAACTTTACCCATGACAATGTCGAACATGAGATCAAAGAGTTTCTCCATGTTCACTGCTCGGGGTGTGTCGCTGGTATAACAGCTGCTTTTCTTTTGTATCCTTGGTAGAAGCACCCCCAATAGAGCCAATATCATTTCTGTAAGAGACTCCATACATGACGCGAAAGCTTTTGGTTTTGTAGGTTTGAAAGAAGCAAGCATTAATTGCTCCATGTGACGTCTCATAGGACCTTCATCGACCGAGCTGCTTGTAGTATCGTCGTCGCTCGATGAGTCCGACGATGATGACTCGGAGGATGTTTCGGGAGGGGAGTCAAGAATTCTCCGGGCAAGAATTATTCGACTTCGGTCCCCAATTATCCGGTTCCGACGGTTTCTCCTTCTCATACTTCTGTCAACCAAATCCATAGCGGCAGAGGAAATGCTAGTCATATCACCAGCAGCACCGGCAACCGCGGCAGCAAGAGTAGCCGCAACGGCACCGTCAACGGTAGTGGCATCGGCATTATAGTGGATGTTTGAGTATAGAGTATGGGAGTCTACGTTGTTTACAATGGAAATAGGATTGCCATTTGCCATAATGTCATTAACTTCAGCATCACCCTGTCCCTTTTCGGTTACGACGCCCAAATCATCATCATCTCCTTTCCCGGTATCATCATGTACCTCAGCTCGGGGAATATCAGGGGCGGCGACATCCTTGTCGTCATCTCTGCGGAATCCAGGGTCGATGTTTAGCAATGATCTTATTATTCCACTCGCTAGATCCGAGGCGTAACGTTCCGTTTGAGTTTCTCCCACCTTCTCTATGGAATCCGTTACGCCTTTTGTCGCAATGTCAGCTTCATCGGCGATAGCTTTACCAGAAGATGTGACCTTCGGCATTTTGTCCAAATGTGTGAAAACCAGTGAGATGCATTGATGAAGTAATCTATACAGTGGCTCAATATAAACGTCATTTTCAACTGAAACATAACAATAAAACGTTACGAACTCCCTTTAGTCAATACTTTATTTTAACTGAGTAAAACAAAGAAAAATAACTATGGAATTTATTACAGAAAACAATAGCTTTTTATCCCTTGAAGTAATTAACTCCGCGCTGCCAGCTGTCAGCAGTCACCCACTGGGCAAAATATTATCGGGTTCAGGTTCAAAGCTATTTGATTTGTTTATCTATTTTTCGTTTTTTTTTTTTTTCTTTTTTTTTTCATTTAGTATTTTTCATAAATAACCTTTTCACTTTTGAATTACCTGATTGGTTTATATTAGCTAACATATTGCTGACTAGCATCGATAGCGCTGCAAAATTCATACAAGCGAATGTGTAAACATAATCCCAGACTTGGTGGGTGCTGCTTCGGCTCTTTGCTCTGACAACCTCCATGTGGATCTCAGTAATCGGATGCTCTGAGGAATGTCTAAAACAAAATATTCGGGTTACTTTATTAGGTTACAAAGCGATGCGTAGCGATGATCATTCAATCGGGACGAGAACTGCTGTAATTTATTCGAGTGAGTGTTTGAGAACGCCGTGGAGAACGAATATTTATTCAAGTGAGTGTTTGAGAACGCCGTGGAGAACGAATATTTATTCGAAAATTAACATCATATTTTACAACTAAAAACAAAACAGTCTTGTTATATTAATATGCTAGAACTCGATAATTTATAAAGTGATAAACATTTACAAAGACCCCAGTTAAGTCTGAGTTCGCTCGACCTAGTAGTAGTAGTAAACATTTACAAATATTCGAAAATTATTATTACTACTAATATTTATGAATAATTAGCAATAATAATATTAATTTTATTTAAATTATGTAATTTACTTACTATCGGTAATGCTTTACATTATATTACATTTTATTGAAGGATAATCCCTTTTGACATGAATATAAAGTCGATGATTTTGTTGTCCCTCACTAACCGGGTGGGGAATGTTTCCTTGGTATGGCAATGGAGACAGAGATCGAAGTCATCACATCTTAGACAATGGTAACGGGTGCCCACAATGAAGGCTTGACAGTTATCGCAGTAAAACCGAAAACGGAACAATCGATGAGAAGCCTCATGACCCTCAACCATAGCTTCACCTGAATAACACGTTAATAAATTATCATATTAATGTTAACACCTTTGATGTTCTAGTATAGATCACTAACTGGGAGCAGCTTTCTATGGAGACGTAAAGACCAAATTAAGACTGCAATGGGTTTAATTACAATTTTATTATTATAAATAACAGTAAGATCTTCTGATCTTGCATGAGCTTAAATATTGATTCAATAAATGGCACAAAAATAACGATAGATTCATAAAGTCAAGTAAATGCAATCTAATAATATATGATGTCCGAGTTCGCTTGACCTAGTACGCTAGTAGTAGTATAATATATGCATCCAATGGATACGCAATAGGGGGTAAATTACATTTGAATTAACAACAACCAACAAACAAACTTAAACAATAGGCCGATTCAATAAAGATAGACAATCAAACAAAAACAATAAACCGACTCAATAAAAACAGACAAACAAACAAACTTACACAATAGGCCGACTCAATAAAAACAGATAATCAAACATACTTAAGCAATAAACCGACTCAATAAAAACAGACAATCAAACAAACTTACACAATAGGCCGACTCAATAAAAACAGATAATCAAACATACTTAAGCAATAAACCGACTCAATAAAAACAGACAATCAAACAAACTCACAAAATAGGCCGACACAATAAAAACAGACAATCAAAAAAATTACACAATAGGCCGACTCAATAACAACAGACAATCAAACATACTTAAGCAATAGGCCGCCTCAATAAAAATAGACAAACAAACATACTTACACAATAGGCCGACTCAATAAAAATGGATAATCAAACATACTTAAACAATAAACCGACTCAATAAAAACAGATAATCAAACATACTTAAGCAATAAACCGACTCAATAAAAACAGACAATCAAACAAACTCACAAAATAGGCCGACACAATAAAAACAGACAATCAAAAAAATTACACAATAGGCCGACTCAATAACAACAGACAATCAAACATACTTAAGCAATAGGCCGCCTCAATAAAAATAGACAAACAAACATACTTACACAATAGGCCGACTCAATAAAAATGGATAATCAAACATACTTAAACAATAAACCGACTCAATAAAAACAGATAATCAAACATACTTAAGCAATAAACCGACTCAATAAAAACAGACAATCAAACAAACTCACAAAATAGGCCGACACAATAAAAACAGACAATCAAAAAAATTACACAATAGGCCGACTCAATAACAACAGACAATCAAACATACTTAAGCAATAGGCCGCCTCAATAAAAATAGACAAACAAACATACTTACACAATAGGCCGACTCAATAAAAATGGATAATCAAACATACTTAAGCAATAGGCCGCCTCAATAAAAATAGACAAACAAACATACTTACACAATAAACCGACTCAATAAAAATAGACAATCAAACATACTTGCGAAGCGAGGCCGAAACATACGGTGAAACTATTGTGGCAGGGAATACTACAACCATAGCAACTGTGGTCCGGCTCAAAAGATGGAGCTTTCATGTGAAATTACCGCATACAAGGAAGAATTCTTTACATTACATTACATTACATTACATCCATTACATTACATTGCTTTACTTTACTTTACTTTACATTACATTACATTACATTACATTACATTACATTACATTACATTACTTTACTTTACATTACGTTACATTACATTGCATTGCATTGCATTGCATTACATTACATTACATTACATTACATTACATTGCATTGCATTACTTTACATTACATTACATTATTACATTACATTACATACATTACATTACATTATTACATTACATTACATACATTACATTACATTACATTGCATTACATTTCATTACATTACATTACAATACATTGCATTGCATTGCATTACATTACATAACATTACATTACCTTATTACATTACATTACATTATTACATTACATTACATTACATTATTACATTACATTATTACATTACATTACATTACATTACTATACTTTACTTTACTTTACTTTACTTTACATTACATTACTTTTACTTTACTTTACTTTACTTTCTTTACTTTACATCTGGGAGTCTATTTTTCTCACCAACACAGAAATATAATCGATTGAATGATATTGTACCAAGTTATTAATAAGAGAAATCAGAAGTGAAAGACTACAGAGGAATGAGTCTGGAGATAACTTTACAATATATATTTACGAGATAACCCAATGACTTACTTGTGAAACAGTTCCCACAGAAGTCCGTATCCTTACAGTCCAAACAACGGTATCGTGTTCGATCCCTGAGGTCCGAAAGACAATTGTTACAACTGCTCTTACAAGGAAGTTGATCGCCGAATCGAGATACGAAAAAGTGCCTATCCTAGAATAATAAATAATGATTGGTAAATTACAATTAATTATCAATACAATTTACCAACCAAACGCCATAGACCCCCCCCCCCCCCCCCCCCCCCCCCCACTTATACCTATACCAAACCACAGATACACCCCACCCTAGATACCAAACCATTGATAATTCCACCCCCCCCCACCCCGCCCCCAACACACCTCCATCTTGCCACCAACCTTAGCTTCATCAGGAGATAATTCTTCTATGGCCCCAAACCAATCGGAGAAGGACCCCTTGGCCTGCTCCAACCAAGCCAGATGTCGGCTTTGTGACTCTAATTCCTAAAGCATATAAATGGAAAAGGATAATACTTTTACACTTTTATAACTGTTCAACACATTGTTTCTGAGGGGTGAGTCAGAAGTCTGTGATTCTTAAGAACAGTTTATTGCGTACCAATTATTATACATAATAAAGTAATTACGTACTAATTAATTATTCGCTCGGTTCAGAAATATATAAAAACTCACCGTTTCATTGTTCAAGTAGGGTCGATTGGTTCTATGGTCGAGGGCCGAGTAGTTCTTGGAGTCGGCGGAAGGACCTATTCCGAGCAGCGAGCTCTTTAGTAGCAACTCCGGCAACTCAATATCACAAATCAGCCCCATATCCTTAGGTTTCCATACAATGCACAACAAATGAAGTATCAGAGCTAAAAATAAAGGTAAGATAAAAAAAACCAAGAATATATTTAATTTATTCGAAAACATTTCACACTGCCAAATAACGACATATTATATATCGCAGTGCGACATTATTTATCAGTATGTCCCTACTCCAGCCCATACGTTTACGATGTATGTCCAGTATGTAACCACTGTCGTACTAAATATCACATGACGTCATTCTAATGTCTACAACTGGAGGCAAATATTTCCCAGCATTTAATGCATTCGAGGGTAAATATATGAAATATAGCTTAGCAGCCATTCAAAGGTATTAAACCACTGTGTACCTTATTTACAACAAAACAAGGTTATTTAAAAAAACACTTGTATTTCTAAAAATAATTAAAGTAACAATAAACATAATACATATTATAAATACATATTAAGCTACAGTTTCCTTTTGCAGAAATGTTCCAGATTAGTACATTCCCGCAGATGTCCCATATGTCTTCAAACGAACCATCGCTTTTATATAAAATGTATTATTTCACAATGACATCGTTATTCTTGTACAATAGCATAATGTTACAGAACTTAAAAACAATTGCGTTATACAATCCATTGATAGAAAGAACGTTTCTTTTAAAAATACTGATGAAACTTTTGCAGATATGTACTAACTTAACAGATATCGTATAATTTCATAACGAACAAAAGACTATGATTACATGATGACATTATTACTAACTTCTAAAATATAACTAACAGTAATGCGTTAGTAGACGCGGACCTTTGCGCGATTTCGCGCTTGTTGATAGAGCTACCCATGCCTTTGCTTTCCTAACTTCTATGTCTTTTTTTTTCTACTCTCTATCCATGACACTTCTATGTCTTTTTCGCTACTCTCTATCCATGACACAAGGTACTGGAAGTCGTCAACCTCCCTTAGCTGATTATTTTCAATTCTTGTCAAGTTTCCATCAACATAAAAAGTCATGAATTCGGTCTTGGTAGCATTTATATACAATACAACCTCCTTAGCAGCCCTCTCCACATTATTCAGTAGAAGCTGTGCATCTGCTAGCGTATTAGAGAGCAGGGCGATGTCATGCGCAAAGTCGGTGTCTGTGACTGTAGTTACCGGATATCTACTTCATCTGCGTTCTTGTAGTGTGAATCCGAAATCTTCACTCTTTGTGGCCATCCTCATTGCGTAATCCAGTACAATTACGAATAGTAATGGCGCCAATGTGTCACCTTGCAGTACGCCAGCCAGGATTGAGAAGAACTCAGTTTCACCATCTGGTAAGAGTATACCTGATCTTCTGTGTCACAATATAACAATCCAATGCCAACGAAAATTACTTCGGGTATTCCATAAGCTCTTAGGATTTCCAGCATTTTACCTCTATGGATGGAGTCGAATGCCTTCTTGAAGTCCACAAAAGTCATGACTGCGGGGAGATCCTTTGACTTAATCCCTTCAATTAGTCTCTGTAGTGCAAGTATCTGAGTTATTGTTGATCTATTTGGTCGAAATCTGTTTTGGATCTTAGGCAGCAGTTTCTCTATGTGAGGCCTAATTCTATATAGAATCATTTTGTTGTATATTTTGGGAGCAACCTACCACCTTACAGAACATGCTGTGCATTTTATTATGACTATGGAGCTATGTTGCTCACAAAGGAAGTAGTGTGGGTTAATACATTCCTACGAAATACATTCCGATCCAAACATAATTATTTCAGAAGTAATTTCTACAGATTTGAAAACCGATAAAAGAAATCGATATACTATCAATGAACATGATTATTCAAAATAATTGTCCATTAAAAGTTTTTAAAAGCTTTTTAACTATTTTTTGAATTTGATAAATAAGATAATGGTAATTTAATTGGATGCAAAGTATTTTGTAATTTACTGATTCATTACATAATGAGATAAAGCCGCCAAAGTAAAGTATTTATATATCGTTTATTCAGTGGAAACTCGGTCTCACTTTCAATTTTATTGTATAAATAAAACCACCAAGCTATCGTGTCTTTTATATTTATTATAAAAGCAATATAATCTGCATACATATTATTATCAATAAATTTTATTTAAATTATATATAACATTCGTCCATCACGTATTATGGAATCGAATATGGTAAACTATATCAAAGCTGTGTTGCTTTTAATCGTCATGTTTGTATTGAGTTACGGAGTTGTTTACGCAAACGAGGCACCTCAACCGCCCCCAGCTCTCACGCAGCCCTTCAGGATAAATTAAACTGGCGACAGGAACTTATCCAAAACGCGTTCGTTTCAAGGATGGGATGGACTAATTAATGGTTATTATTAATTCATACTTGGTGTGTAAAGTAGCACTTTATTTACAGTGTGCTGCTCAGATACTGTAGGTCTGTTGCAAAATGACACTATAAAGTCTCACCCTAAATATGGCGTATCTGCGGATTATATTTAGATTATAATAAATTACACGTGTTAAAAGTTAATGTTTAAACTTTGAAGTAAAATTTATTACGAGATTAATCTAATGTGTTTGTTTATTTATATTTAATTGATGTTGATAATCTTATAATGGAAAATTATATATAAACAACGTATGTAAATATTTCCCGAAACAAAGAAAGATGAGCATAATATGCCCTCATAATAAACCCACCAAGTGTGTATCCGTCTATCAAAAGCCTACCAATTGTGTGTCTGCCTCATAATAAGCCTACCAATAGTGTTGTCTGCCTCTTAATAAACCTAGCAATTGTGTGTCTGCCTCATGATAAACCTACCTATTGTGTGTCTGCCTCATAATAAACCTACCTATTGTGTGTCTGCCTCATAATAAACCTACCAATTATGTGTCTGAAGCATAATAAACCTACCAATTGTGTGTCTGCCTCATAATAAACCTACCAATAGTGTGTCTGCCTCATAATACACCTACCAATTGTGTGTCTGCCTTATAATAAACCTACCTATAGTGTGTCTGCCTCATAATAAACCTACCAATTGTGTGTCTGCCTCACAATAAACCTACCAAATGTGAGCCTGCCTCATAATAAACCTACCAATTGTGTGTCTGCCTCATAATAAACCTACCAATTGTGTGTCTGCCTCATAATAAACCTACCAATTGTGTGTCTGCCTCACAATAAACCTACCAAATGTGAGCCTGCCTCATAATAAACCTACCAATTGTGTGTCTGCCTCATAATAAACCTACCAATTGTGTGTCTGCCTCACAATAAACCTACCAAATGTGAGCCTGCCTCATAATAAACCTACCAATTGTGTGTCTGCCTCATAATAAACCTACCAATTGTGTGTCTGCCTCATAATAAACCTACCAATTGTTAGCCTGCCTCATAATAAACCTACCAATTGTGTGTCTGCCTCATAATAAACCTACCAATTGTGTGTCTGCCTCATAATAAACCTACCAATTGTGTGTCTGCCTCATAATAAACCTACCAATTGTGTGTCTGACTCATAATAAACCTACCAATTGTGTGTCTGCCTCATAATAAACCTACCAATTGTGTGTCTGCATCATAATAAACCTACCAATTGTGCGTCTGCCTCATAATAAACCTACTAATTGTGTGTCTGCCTCATAATAAACATACCTATGGTGTGTGTGCCTCATAAATAAACCTACCAATTATGTGTCTGCCTCATAATAAACCTACCAATTGTGTGTCTGCCTCACAATAAACCTACCAATTGTGTGTCTGCCTCATAATAAACCTACCAATTGTGTGTCTGCCTCATAATAAACCTACCTATGGTGTGTGTGCCTCATAAATAAACCTACCAATTGTGTGTCTGCCTCATAATAAACCTACCAATTGTGTGTCTGCCTCATAATAAACCTACCAATTGTGTGTCTGCCTCATAATAAACCTACCTATGGTGTGTGTGCCTCATAAATAAACCTACCAATTATGTGTCTGCCTCATAATAAACCTACCAATTGTGTGTCTGCCTCACAATAAACCTACCAATTGTGTGTCTGCCTCATAATAAACCTACCAATTGTGTGTCTGCCTATAATAAACCTACCTATGGTGTGTCTGCCTCATAATAAACCTACCAATTGTGTGTCTGCCTCATAATAAACCTACCAATTGTGTGTCTGCCTCATAATAAACCTACCAATTGTGTGTCTGCCTCATAATAAACCTACCAATTGTGTGTCTGCCTCATAATAAACCTACCAATTGTGTGTCTGCCTCATAATAAACTGCCAATTGTGTGTCTGCCTCATAATATACCTACCAATTGTGTGTCTGCCTCACAATAAACCTACCAATTGTGTGTCTGCCTCAAAATAAACCTACCAATTGTGTGTCTGCCTCATAATAAACCTACCAATTGTGTGCCTGCCTCATAATAAACATACCAATTGTGTGTCTGCCTCATAATAAACCTACCAATTGTGTGTCTGCCTCATAATAAACATACCAATTGTGTGTCTGCCTCATAATAAACCTACCAATTGTGTGTCTGCCTCACAATAAACCTACCAATTGTGTGTCTGCCTCATAATAAACCTACCAATTGTGTGTCTGCCTCATAATAAACCTACCAATTGTGTGTCTGCCTCACAATAAACCTACCAATTGTGTGTCTGCCTCATAATAAACCTACCTATTGTGAGCTTGCCTCATAATAAACCTACCAATTATGTGTCTGCCTCATAATAAACCTACCAATTGTGTGTCTGCCTCATAATAAACCTACCAATTGTGTGTCTGCCTCATAATAAAACTAACAATTGTGTGTCTGCCTCTTAATAAACCTACCAATTGTGTGTCTGCCTCATAATAAAACTAACAATTGTGTGTCTACCTCATAATAAACCTACCAATAGTGTGTATGCCTCATAATAAACCTACCTATAGTGTGTCTGCCTCATAATAATCCTACCAATTGTGTGTCTGCTTCATAATAAACCTACCAATTGTGTGTCTGCCGCATAATAAACATACCAATTGTGTGTCTGCCTCATAATAAACCTACCAATGTGTTGTCTGCCTCATAATAAACCTACCAATTGTGTGTCTGCCTCATATTAAACCTACCAATTGTGTGTCTGCCTCATAATAAACCTACCTATAGTGTGTCTGCCTCATAATAAACCTACCAATTGTGTGTCTGCCTCATAATAAACCTACCAATTGTGTGTCTGCCTCATAATAAACCTACCAATTGTGTGTCTGCCTCATAATAAACCTACCAATTGTGTGTCTGCCGCATAATAAACATACCAATTGTGTGTCTGCCTCATAATAAACCTACCAATGTGTTGTCTGCCTCATAATAAACCTACCAATTGTGTGTCTGCCTCATAATAAAACTAACAATTGTGTGTCTGCCTCATAATAAACCTACCAATTGTGTGTCTGCCTCATAATAAAACTAACAATTGTGTGTCTGCCTCATAATAAACCTACCAATAGTGTGTCTGCCTCATAATAAACCTACCTATAGTGTGTCTGCCTCATAATAAACCTACCAATTGTGTGTCTGCCTCATAATAAACCTACCAATTGTGTGTCTGCCTCATAATAAACATACCAATTGTGTGTCTGCCTCATAATAAACCTACCAATTGTGTGTCTGCCTCATAATAAACCTACCAATTGTGTGTCTGCCTCATAATAAACCTACCAATTGTGTGTCTGCCTCATAATAAACGTACCAATTGTGTGTCTGCCTCATAATAAACCTACCAATTGTGTGTCTGCCTCATAATAAACATACCAATTGTGTGTCTGCCTCATAATAAACCTACCAATTGTGTGTCTGCCTCATAATAACCCTAGCAATTAATAGTGTGTCTGCCTAATAATAAAACTAACAATTGTGTGTCTGCCTCATAATAAACCTTCCAATTGTGTGTCTGCTTCATAATAAACCTAACAATTGTGTGTCTGCCTCATAATAACCCTACCAATTAATAGTGTGTCTGCCTCATAATAAAACTAACAATTGTGTGTCTGCCTCATAATAAACCTACCAATTGTGTGTCTGCCTCATAATAAAACTACCTATAGTGTGTCTGCCTCATAATAAACCTAACAATTGTGTGTCTGCCTCATAATAAACCTACCAATTGTGTGTCTGCCTCATAATAAACCTACCAATTGTGTGTCTGACTCATAATAAACCTACCAATTGTGAGCCTGCCTCATAATAAACCTACCAATTGTGTGTCTGCCTCATAATAAACCTACCAATTGTGTGTCTGCCTCATAACAAACATACCAATTGTGTGTCTGCCTCACAATAAACCTACCAATTGTATGTCTGCCTCATAATAAACCTACCAATTGTGTGTCTGCCTCATAATAAACATACCAATTGTGTGTCTGCCTCACAATAAACCTACCAATTGTGTGTCTGCCTCATAATAAACCTAGCAATTGTGTGTCTGCCTCATAATAAACCTAACAATTGTGTGTCTGCCTCACAATAAACCTACCAATTGTGTGTCTGCCTCATAATAAACCTACCAATCGTGTGTCTGCCTCATAATAAACCTACCAATTGTGTGTCTGCCTCATAATAAACCTACCAATTGTGTGTCTGCCTCATAATAAACCTAACAATTGTGTGTCTGCCTCATAATAAACCTAGCAATTGTGTGTCTGCCCCATATTAAACATACCAATTGTGTGTCTGCCTCATAATAAACCTACCAATTGTGTGTCTTCCTCATAATAAACATACCAATTGTGTGTCTGCCTCATAATAAACCTACCTATTGTGTGTCTGCCTCATAATAAACCTACCAATTGTGTGTCTGCCTCATAATAAACCTACTAATTGTGTGTCTGCCTCATAATAAACATACCAATTGTGTGTCTGCCTCATAATAAACCTACCAATTGTGTGTCTGCCTCATAATAAACCTACCAATTGTGTGTCTGCCTCATAATAAACCTTCCAATTGTGTGTCTGCCTCATAATAAACCTATCAATTGTGTGTCTGCCTCATAATAAACCTACCAATTGTGTGTCTGCCTCATAATAAACCTACCTATTGTGTGTCTGCCTCATAATAAACCTACTAATTGTGTGTCTGCCTCATAATAAACATACCAATTGTGTGTCTGCCTCATAATAAACCTACCAATTGTGTGTCTGCCTCATAATAAACCTACCAATTGTGTGTCTGCCTCATAATAAACCTTCCAATTGTGTGTCTGCCTCATAATAAACCTATCAATTGTGTGTCTGCCTCATAATAAACATACCAATTGTGTGTCTGCCTCATAATAAACCTAACAATTGTGTGTCTGCCTCATAATAAACCTACTAATTGTGTGTCTGCCTCATAATAAACATACCAATTGTGTGTCTGCCTCATAATAAACCTACCTATTGTGTGTCTGCCTCATAATAAACCTACCAATTGTGTGTCTGCCTCATAATAAACCTACTAATTGTGTGTCTGCCTCATAATAAACATACCAATTGTGTGTCTGCCTCATAATAAACCTACCAATTGTGTGTCTGCCTCATAATAAACCTACCAATTGTGTGTCTGCCTCATAATAAACCTACCAATTGTGTGTCTGCCTCATAATAAACCTACCAATTGTGTGTCTGCCTCATAATAAACCTACCAATTGTGTGTCTGCCTCATAATAAACATACCAATTGTGTGTCTGCCTCATAATAAACCTACCAATTGTGTGTCTGCCTCATAATAAACCTACCAATTGTGTGTCTGCCTCATAATAAACCTACCAATTGTGTGTCTGCCTCATAATAAACCTTCCAATTGTGTGTCTGCCTCATAATAAACCTACCAATTGTGTGTCTGCCTCATAATAAACCTTCCAATTGTGTGTCTGCCTCATAATAAACCTATCAATTGTGTGTCTGCCTCATAATAAACATACCAATTGTGTGTCTGCCTCATAATAAACCTACTAATTGTGTGTCTGCCTCATAATAAACCTACCAATTGTGTGTCTGCCTCATAATAAACCTACCAATTGTGTGTCTGCCTCATAATAAACCTACCAATTGTGTGTCTGCCTCATAATAAACCTACCAATTGTGTGTCTGCCTCATAATAAACATACCAATTGTGTGTCTGCCTCATAATAAACCTACTAATTGTGTGTCTGCCTCATAATAAACATACCAATTGTGTGTCTGCCTCATAATAAACCTACCAATTGTGTGTCTGCCTCATAATAAACCTACCAATTGTGTGTCTGCCTCATAATAAACCTTCCAATTGTGTGTCTGCCTCATAATAAACCTATCAATTGTGTGTCTGCCTCATAATAAACATACCAATTGTGTGTCTGCCTCATAATAAACCTACTAATTGTGTGTCTGCCTCATAATAAACCTACCAATTGTGTGTCTGCCTCATAATAAACCTTCCAATTGTGTGTCTGCCTCATAATAAACCTATCAATTGTGTGTCTGCCTCATAATAAACCTACCTATTGTGTGTCTGCCTCATAATAAACATACCAATTGTGTGTCTGCCTCATAATAAACCTTCCAATTGTGTGTCTGCCTCATAATAAACCTATCAATTGTGTGTCTGCCTCATAATAAACCTACCTATTGTGTGTCTGCCTCATAATAAACATACCAATTGTGTGTCTGCCTCATAATAAACCTACTAATTGTGTGTCTGCCTCATAATAAACCTACCAATTGTGTGTCTGCCTCATAATAAACATACCAATTGTGTGTCTGCCTCATAATAAACCTACCAATTGTGTGTCTGCCTCATAATAAACCTACTAATTGTGTGTCTGCCTCATAATAAACATACCAATTGTGTGTCTGCCTCATAATAAACCTACCAATTGTGTGTCTGCCTCATAATAAACCTACCAATTGTGTGCTCAGATAGTAAAGAACGCTCTCCATCAGAGTCGAGGATTTTGTTAGCAACTTTAACGACGCGCCGTACTAATAAATAGAATGCCTGAAATAACAATATATTTATATTAGTTTAAGTGGATGCAGAATATAAAATATTAAAAGTAATACTTGAGCAAATACTGTACAGTAGATGATACAGCCTTAGGCTGAGCTACCTTAGGTATGTCAACGTTTGAGGTTTTTGCCCAGAAATTTCGATCTTAACCATATTGAACGTCAACTCAACCAATCGCTTCAGATAAACCGACAATGACTTAGATCGGAATTTGTGGGTAAACTAATTATCTCGCTCAGCATATAAAGTATTATACAAATTTGTTAAATACTGTAAATGCCATTGTTTAAGCCATGTTTACTTACGTAATTAGGAGCCCGCTTGACAGCGGGATACTTACTGTAAGAATCTCAGGGATACTTTCTGTAAAAATCTCAGGATATTTAACACTGACTGATAATTATCCAAGTTCAGGCACTTCCTGCCTGGCGATTTTGATGAAATTTTGCAAGTACATTGCTTTGGTGGTTCATAATCGCGTTACAAAATTTCAGATCGATTATATGTGTGGTATTCGATATATTTAGTTTTTTGACATTATTTTGTCGCGAAATTAAAAGCAATGGTAAAATAACAGCTGTTGTTACCAACCAATCCCGGAAAAAATAACACAATCGCAATGATAACCTATCTAAAAATAGTGTTATTTTAGTCCTAGGAAAAAATAACACATTTATTTTTCAACACTCCGGTATCTGCAATCTGCATGTTGAAATTATATTTATGCCTGTTTGCCGTGTTGTGAATACATTAGTTAGCTTAGGGTACCGGTTACCTTTACTAACATGAGTGAAAGTGAAAGTTATAAGAATAAGACTATCGTAGGCCTATGGTATGTTTTCAGTTCAGATTGTAGGTAGACTGACTGCATGCATCGTACAGTACCGGTAGTGGTACCACAGCTTCCTTTAATGTCTCAATCACATCACTGCCTTGCAACTACAAAACCTACCTGACCGGTACGCCTACAGAACAGAGCATATTGGGCAATAATTTAATGTACCGGTACTGGCAAACTAAACGGGAAATGCAGTACTGGTAGGCCTACACTACAAGTTCAGATTGCACACTCAATTCAGCCTACTCAGAGATCTTTTACTTTCGGTATTTGACAATTATGGACAGCAGCATCCTGATCATGGCAGGAATACCATTCTCTACACATTCTCTTACAGTTTCTACGATTCTACTGTAAAGACGAACGTACCAGACAGACAGACTTGTACCTACCAGTTGTAAATAACGTAGGTTTACATACTGCACATGCACAATGCTGTAGAACTACGTACGGTACCGGTACAACGGTAATACAATTTAAGAAATTCCACCAAAAATATTATATTTTACTTTTTTCGCCAGGAAAAAAAGTTAAATATTTTCTCCAGATTTTGATCTAAATTCGGGCGCAAAAGTAACAATTTAAGAATAAATAATTATTTATTAGGTACATGGGAAAAAAAGTAGAACTTTTTTTCGTTATTCTCGAGGCATTTTATTTACCGAGCTTCAGCGAGGTTAATAAAGGGTTGAGAGAATATTGAGAAACAAAATGTTCTACTTTTTTCTCATATACTGAAATACGTAAGTTTATTCTTAAGTTAAATTCGTACATCGTATACAGTATGGTAAGCCTACATTCACCTATTCTCACACGAATGGTTCTGTCTACATTGTGTCTCACCCAATTCCACACGATGTAACGCTCTCAGCTGTCCCGAGTAGACTCCCATCACTATCATCGTGTTACCTATACATACTGTGGAATGGAAATAAATTCTAGTATTTTCCATCATTTATTCTATATTACTTTATTATTTAATCTATTATATTTATTTGTTTTTTTTACTTTATTCCAGTTTACCCGCCAGGGGGAAATTGTTAGGCATAGGCCCGCTCATGTTATTTATTTATTTTATGCCTTGGCCGCTCGTGTTATTTAATAATTTGTAATTAGTGTCTCCCCCCAAAATTTCCAAGCCCCATTTTTATATTTCTACCCCCAAACAAAACCCTTTTAGAAATCTAGGGTATCTGGATGGGTTTGGTATATTGTAAATTAATAGTGGCTTCTTGATATAAACATGATGTAGTTGGTTATTTTTTCCGAGATTAGTTGGTAACAACACATTTATTACCCTGATATTTTGTTATTTTCCGGTTATTTTAACCCGAGGAACAGGAACTTTCCTGTTCCGGAAAAATAACAAAATATCAGGATAATAAATATAGGTGTTCATGATGAAATATGGCTTAATATGTTATACACAGTCATAGTAAAACGTGTTGGTTGCCAAGTTTTACTAGTAGGCTATAAGGAAAGGCAATGTTTACTCACACATAAGCTGTTGGTTTCTAATGTATTACCCCATAAGCTGATTGCTCTCCCAGTGCTTCCTAAGGGTATATCTACAATAAGGTTACTCACTCTGCTATGTTAAGGGGTGGATCAGGAGAATGAATTTTAGTTACACAAAGCAGTGTGTTGTGTCCTATTGCAGTTGTTACTCACTGTGGTTTGCCTATGTTTTATAGTTGATCTACACTATAATACAGTAGTTGCATGTATTTAAGGAGCCCGCTCTGGCCTACTGCCTAACTTAGCAGGAATACCTATATTACATATTCACATAGGATTCACTGGGAAGAGATATTCCGCTTGACGACGGGGCGATACCTATAGAAGGAAACTAAATTTGTTATTTGGCTCTAATCGTTGTTATTTATCTGGTTGTCCATCATGGGAATTTTTTATAAATATTTGGTAATCGTATCTTATATCTTGTAAACGTGCTTGATAATGAAATTATTTGCTTCATAATATATTTTTGTTAGTGGTAGCTAAGTTGCATTTTTTATTATGTGGGGCGAGCCACAAAGTCAGCTAGCCTCACGCCTTGCAGTTTAGACAATTTTAGTTTACTTACTGCTGACTGACATAGTTATTTTTCCCCCGGGCTCCTTCCAGCCAGCTTGCGGGCTTTCTAATATTGTTAAGAAATACAAAGTGAATAAAATAAACGTAATGATGCAATTTATAAGAAGTAATCTTTAATCTTGCTACAGTACATACTGTAATTATTAAAAATAATTTTCTTTGAATCGCGGTAGTTTTTAGTCATTTCGAAGTCATTCCAAAACTTCAATAACATGGTTTCAATGATTTGCAGTGCTGTTAAATCTGATGGATTTCTTGGTTTGTTTATTTTTAATCACAAGCCAATTAAGGCTATTGTTGAGAGCAAAGTATTACCAACTGCACGCTACAATACCGGAGTACATATACATTTAGAAAATAAATAAATAGATGAACCCAGTACATAAAGTAGGAACATAATATATATTATATATATAATAACAATCTAAACCGTAGAACTTCCAACACATTCTCACTCACACCACAAACATTCAACACACGTAATACTAACTAGGTTTTAGCCTCCAGTCGTAATTTAAAGGCGTGGTATAAAAACACACCAAACTGCTTAATTTTGCAATCCGCCGTCAGACTGAGGAGTTCAAGAAAATTGACCAATGAAGGATTTCTATGATATCTTACTGCCAAAAATGTAATGCGTAGATCATGATAGAGCGGACATTTAAGTACAAAGTGGTATTCATCCTCCACTTCTTGGACATTACAGAGCTGGCATAATTTATCGTTACGCGGTACATTAAGCAAACGTCCGTTTTCAATTTGTAGATAGATTTTCTATACTAGGCTCCTTAACTAGTTTAATTAATTTTAATTTATTTTCTATACTAGGCTCCTTAACTAGTTTAATTAATTTTAATTTATTTTCTATACTAGGCTCCTTAACTAGTTTAATTAATTTTAATTTATTTTATATACTTTATTTATTACTTTTAAGTACTGAGATGTTTGCCAATTTTACCACAACCATGGTGTAATTTCAATAATAATATAAAGATTCGCTGATATGTGACAGTATCTGTACTACTAGTTTGTAGTTACTGAGATTGCAGCGCGAGCCCAATCGTGGCTCGCGTTGGCATATTAATGTAAAGTCCTATTTCCTGTATCGCCTCAGTGTTCCCCAAAGTACCATTCGAGATTCGTTACTTTTTCAGTAGGGAAAATTTCTCACGAATTTGGGGTATTTTCGAGCGAAAAAGTAACAATTTAAGAATATAAATATAACATCATTTCAGCATTTAGAATTTGCTGGAATGAAAAAATAAAAAAATTAATTGACCCAAATTTTCCACCGTAAAAATCACTTAGATTAAACATTAAAACAGGTGATTTAGTTTTGTACTGATTTACCTACAAGCTACAACATTACGCATTCTGGTACTAACAATGATCAATTACCAATAACTGAAACTAACCGAAATTGAAAGTAAATAATTTTTCAATACTGCAATAGGCATAACTAGGTAGATCTCGCCCTACCCAACACAATACCAGCACTACTGGTCTGCCGGTACCTGTACTTCAACTTCATGCACTACTGCACTATGCATGCAGTAGGCCTATAACAGTATAATGTCCCAAACTCCGGTGCTTACTGCTTAGGGGCTTACTTACTTGGTGTACTTCACACATCATAATTATTATAAAGACAGGATTGGGTTTGACAATGACACATCGAAGTCTGGCAATTTTAGATTTGAAGCACGCGAATCCGACTGCCCGAATACTGGAATAGACAGTAGCGAACACAGCTACCGGTAATCTCCATGTTTATTCGCGGTTGGATAGAACAGCGATGTCGCTGTTTAACAAGCTGGGAAATAATTACTGGTAGCGGCGGTAACGGTAGCAGAAATTCGCATCGATACTCTGCAACCGATATGCTACATAAACTTATACAAAAACACACCTACTCATGTTTATCTCGTCGCTACAGTATTTATTTAATATTCGCTGGAATCATTGTGTTTGCCTTTTCCGCAATGTATTTCCTCTCCGTATCTCATGTATCTTTGCAGCATATGGGTAACAACAGTGGGGATTATATTATCCAAGTTTACCGCGACAACATAGCTGATCGTTCGGTATGGGACGACATAGGGGGTCCGTTACCGGTTGACGTTGTTTACACGTGGGTCAACGGGTCGGATCCGCGGATGCTAGTGGAACTACGTAAAGTGCGACGCGTTATGGAACGCGAGCAGAACGGAGTGGAACAAACCGACTCCCTCTGTCCTTATTCGCATTGCATCCCAACAAACATGCTGATTCTTCAACCGGCCGTCCCCGGCCACATTAAACTGTCGGAACTTCAACTCAAATACAAACAGTTTATGCCGGCGTTGACTATGTACAACAAAACCGTCCCCGGGGAATTCCAATTCCAAATTACCGTCATGGAATTCGCGTTGGAATCGAGTTTACTAAAAGCGATGAGTTCACCGGTGGATATTAACGGTGCAGCGGTGCACGCCTCTCAGGGATACGTGACCACGAACTATTTAGCGCCTCACAGCGTCCTACTGAGCCACGCGTTTATCGTAGAGAACGTAACGACTCGGGCCGATCAGGTCCGAAACCGACTCCGCGCCGACGGACTTCCGGTCTCTGCTGACGTCATCGTCCATGCGAACGCCGCCTTGGTGACGTCACGCACGGAGGACCTATCCGCGTTCGTGACCGCGCACGAGTGGGACCGACGTATAAACACGGCGAGTTTAGTCTGGGACCTCGACGCGCTCCCGACGGACGATCGAAGTGAGTCCAACCGCTTCCAGGACAACGAGGAACTCCGCTACTCGCTACGCTCGGTCGCTCGCTACGCCCCGTGGGTGCGTCGCGTCTACGTGGTAACCAACGGCCAGATCCCGCACTGGTTGAACCTGGAGCACCCGCGGGTCGTCCTGGTCACTCACGCGGAAATCTTCGCGAACCGCTCCCACCTCCCGACCTTCAGCTCGCCCGCCATCGAGGCCAACCTCCACCGCATCCCCGGCCTCTCCAACCACTTCATCTACCTCAACGACGACGTCTTCTTCGGGGCCCCGATCCGCCCGTCCGACTTCCTAGCGCCCTCCAGCGGGCAGCGCGTGTATCTGACGTGGCCGGTCCCGAGTTGCGCCGAGGGCTGCGCAGCGGCTTGGCTCGCCGACGGCTACTGCGATGCCGTCTGTAACCGCTCGCGTTGCGACTACGACGGCGGCGACTGTCTGGGCGCGCGCCCTGGGCGCGGCGGTTACGCGGGCGCGCACTCGGAGGACTCAATGTGCGCGCCCGGGTGCTTCGACGGCTGGGTAGCGGACCGCTACTGCGACCCCGCATGCAACCGCCCGGTCTGCGGTTACGACGCCGGCGACTGCGGTCCACAGCTCCACTTAATAAACAAACTCACCATCAATGACGTCACGAAACCGGAAGTGGCGCCTCTCGGTTGGGGCGTCTTCTACATCGATCTCAATGATGTCATAGACGCGAACGCTACCGTAGTAACAGCGAGTTACGATAGCAACGGGGATATAGTGAGAGTCGTCGGAGTCAACATTCCCTCCCGTTCGATGACAGTCGTTCTCTACGCCAACGTCGGCTCCACTCGGGTTGACTTCCTGGTAACGGCGGACGCGGGGAACGTAACCGTGGCGACGAGGTGGTCCGTGGTCTGCGATACCTCGCGGGGGGAGTTCCTGGTCGCCAAGGAGACGGAGATGGGCGCGGATGACGTCATCAGTATCCCGGACATCCCGGACGGGAGTCTGGGCCCCAAGGTGAACCGCTCGCTGTACGCGGGTGGGGCTCCCTCGGGTCTCCCAGACTACCTAGACACTCGGGGTCTACCCGACGGGGTACTCCGCCACGTCAAACAGCTGCAAACTAAATACGCGAACGAGGAATTAACTCGTTTGGGATACACGCGTTACCTTAACACATTATTATCACCATATCAATCAATTATCACTTCCAATTTCAATGTAAACAATAACAGTGAGACTATCATACCATTATCATTAAGTGCATTAAATTTAAATACAAACATATCACATCATGTAAGTAAATCATTAAATACATCACTAATTAACGATTCTTATAAAACTGAAAGTAAATTGAGCAGAGATATTTTATCATTAAGTGAAAATTACGTTGAAAAAATAACGAAGACAAAATTAGTAGAGAACTATGGGAGTTTGCCTTGGGAGAAACTGGGAACTTATGATTCGTTGGTGGAGGAAAAATATAAACGCGATGCTCTTAAGGAGTCGTACAGAACTCGTGGAGGGCGGGGTCGGTTACTGCTGGATAGCTTCAGTGATTCCTTGCTCTACGTGAACTCGTTGTACAACCGAGCGTTCGGACACGCGGCCCGATCAGTTCCCGCACATATGCCGCACTTCGCGAACAGAGATATAGTCGAGGAACTTCACGAAACATTCCCCGAGGAATTCCACAAGACATCCTCCCATAAGCTGCGACACTCTGAAGATATGCAATTCGCTTTCTCCTACTATTACTACCTAATGGAAGCGAAAGTGAAACTAAATTTCTCTCAAATTTTCGAAGACCTCGACACTGATGACTCCGGTGTACTTTCCGACAGGGAGTTAAGAGTCCTCGCCGTTAGACTTTACCCATTCCCTCTAACCATGGGGAGTCTGACCAACATGGAGTACATCATATCGAACTGCACCAAAACCAACCCAGAGGAATACCCACATAGACCCGAGGAGACCTACTACAACCCAATCCTTCCTCAGGTGACCAGAGCAGTCTTCCAATCATGCGAACCTCTCCTTAATAAGATAAACGAATCCACTTCTTACACTAACCGCAATAAATATAAGTTTGAAACAACAGACGATGAACAAGTTGCCTTTAAAATGATCCGTAGCAACGTCTCCAAGGTCATTGACCAGATGGACGATATCCGTAGACGACCGAAGAAGTTTATATGCCTAAACGATAACATCGACCACAACCATGCTGATGCCCATGTTGTCAAGGCTATTGTTAAGGATCTACTAGAGACTCTGTACCCCAAACCATCCCCGTTCGAACTATCAGCTGACTACCGCAATAGATTCCTCTATGTAGACGACCTAAGGGAATGGTCCAAGTACAGACAGCTGTTATTGTTTCGCATTAATATCATGTTCCTTATCGTTCTGGCCTATATTGTTCTACCGTATTTACGGATTTGGTTCCACAAGACTGCTGCCTATATTCTACCTACATTTTATAATCGAAGAAGAATCCATAGTTTGTGACGGATAAATGTTATATTGCACGATTATTTATTTCATTGGCCATAATATTTATTTTATATAATTATTTCGTATGTCTTACTTTATTTCTATATTATGTGGTGTAAAAGTCAGTGTAAAATAGAAATGGTTGTCTTCTAACAGGATATATTCCCATGCGATATGATTCTCGATATGAGTTAGTGTAATGCAATTTATTTTAGATGTCTAAATTGATTTGTACACGTTCTGTATTAATTCGTTACGTATTTAAATAGTTTGTTAATTAATTATGGTGCAATGCTGGTTGGTTATGTTGGTTGAAGGTGCTTTGTAGAGTTAACTGATGTGCTTCTAGAAATAGTCCAGTTCATTACTGTATATTATTGATAATAAACGAAGAATAACGGAATTTATAGAATTTTTACGAGTTACGACTCACCTTTCTAACTGCAGTCTCGTTTTCCAACCCACATCCTTCTAGATTATCGCCGTAGTGTTGTGGTTGATGACTTTGGTTGCTCAGGAACTCTTGCAGGAAGGCATAACCAGCAGGCTGTAGTCCCTCATCATTCTCAAACATCCTAATAACAATAAGGGGAATCACTAGTCGAAATAATCTATTTTATTTATTTATGCTGCAGTTAATTCGTTTATTGGAGAATTTAAATACGCTGTGGCCTAAACGCATGAAAGCATTGTGTATGTGTACTATCGTTGTAAGTAGCATGAATGAATTCCGACCATTTCATCAAGCGTTTTAGATCAATTAAGCAGAGACTCTTCGATAACAATAATCAACACTTTAGTTTCTTTCATAGAATTACCGAGACCCTTGCCCTACGATGGGTCTAGCAAGCCTTCTGTGGCCTTTAATTAACGATATTTTTTCGAAATAAGTTATCTTTAGTTTAGATTTCTATATTATTATATTAAATGTAGTATTCCCACCTTCCCAAGGGTGACGATGCCAACCTCACCGCATTGAACATGAACACATATAATGTATTTTATTTAGCTGTACAAGAACCCCCCCCCCCCCCCCGTATCAGTTCCAGTTTATATTATTCTCAAAGGGGACACGTATTCTACAACTGCCTGTACCTCACTCCTCAGTCGTCTCAGCATAGGCTGAGAACACTCCTCAGTCGTCTCAGCATAGGCTGAGTACACACCTCAGTCAGCTCAGCATAGGCTGAGAACACTCCTCAGTCGTCTCAGCCTAGGCTGAGTACACTCCCCAGATATATCATCCTAGGCTGAGAACACTCCCCTTAGGCTGAGGATGACTCATTCATAATTTGTTCGTACTTCATATCCGTACCTGTGTTATTTTCGTATATTGCAAAAATAAAACTGTAACCTATATCCTTATTGAGTTATCGTTTATTATTTTGGTTAGAAAAGCCCGCTACTGTAACCTGCTCCTTTCCGTTAATTAAGAAATCTAGGGAGAAAATTGGGGAGTGTTCTCAGCCTAGGCTGAGAAGACTGGGGAGTGTTCTCAGCCTAGGCTGAGAAGACTGGGGAGTCATATTTGGTGGTGAGTTATCTCAGCGTGTTACACAGGTGAAAAAGTAAATTAAAAAATTTTTGGTGGAATTTCTTAAATTATATTACATGTGTTGAAAGAGCATCGACGTAGAAAAGCTTTGCACTTAATTTGAGCAAAATCCATTCACACACTCAAAACTCAAAAGTTATTGCAACTTTAGTATCTGCAAGGCGAACTTCAAAACGGAACTCAATGTCCAATATTGGTTTTAGTTGTTAAGTGGTTCTTTAGTTACGTTAAAACTATTCGAGAACACTAAATTATTTAACATTGAGTAAGGCACTTTTCAATATTATCTCTTACTGATAATAATAAAATGCCCCGAGAATAGTAAAAAAAGTTCAACTTTTTGATACGATTTGATTTTGATACTTTTTGATACGATAACTTTTTGATATTTTTTAATACGTTATGGTAGAATAGATCTCTATTATAACTATAATTTTTTTATAACATTGATGATATGGTTGGTATATGGTTTATGAAACTGTAGTAAATGGGTTTACTAGACTTGGTAATTATTAATATTGTAATGGAACCTCAGGGAACGAACCTAATCTTAAACTTAAACATTAGCAGAGTGACACATAGATATCTGGTCAGCTATATTTATATCTGTGGGACGGCGGATTAAACAAATTTCGTATATTTATAACTAATCCCTAGCTATATATATTATTTGATGTTTGGATTGGATTCTTGACACAATTCGAATGGGCACGAAACACAGAATCGAAATTTTTGAATGTTTTTTTTTTGGATTTCTCGATTGTAAGAAAACGATAAACTTCAGTATAAACCGTTTTTTTAACTAAAGATAATAACATAAAAGCTATAAAATTGCATAGAAGTAGACAAAGGAACGTATGTAATGTAAACAAAGATTATACGAATCACAACAGTCCAATTGTAAAGATATAAAATGGAACAGTGATATAAAGTATATAGCAAGTAAATAAGGAAACATTAATAGAGTAATTAATTATATTGTGTTTGACACTGTAGATATGATCGGCACTGCAAGGCAACATGGAATTAAACAATTGCAATAAAACATCAAGGCCATCATTGGCCACTCACTCGGTATTAATATTGTCGTCAAATTGTAAAATACGCACCTACAATAAACACTGTATAAAAAAACTGCAACACAACAGACAAACAGGTCTGCTCATATGGTACCTTACCTACTACTGATGTAGTAAAAAAAACATCATGATAATTACATAGCAAGTAAAAAATACAAAATTATATCTCACTTTTTATGACTCTCACTCACAAAGACTCAACAAACAACTCGAAATAAAAAATAAAATTCCGTTTATAGGCGCTACGAAGTATATTATAATAAACCTTAATCCGCTTACATAATTTCTACTGTAATTATTATTGCAAAATAATCCGAAACACGTTTCAATCGCTAAAAAATTAAAGTTCCCACAATAAACGATGATCAATCGAAATTACCGAATTAGATTTAGTTCGCGATGACAGCGGCGATGGACTGGTGCAACGGGGTGTCATACTGCGTCGAATCGAAGATGTTACGAGTGAGACGACCGGGACCGGCGCCGTAGCCAGGTGCTTCGGTAGCGCCCCCAGCGGACAGCAGACCAACCGGGCCGGTGGGGGCCACCGCTGGAGCCGCACGGTGGGGCGGCGAGACCAGAGGGGGCGCGAGCCACGACGGCTGCGTGGAACCGAACGAGTGCGGCGAGGATCCGAATGGCATGGAAGGCGCAGGCACGTCCATCCAACCGCAGTTAGTACCGCCTCCAGCGTTCTTCAACGAACCGAACACGCCCCCTTCCGACGAGTAAGTGAACCCATCTCCGTAGGATGACAATGGCCAAGATTCCCCATACGATGACGTCATACTATTAGCTTCTGTGACGTCATTGGATTTGTTATTGAGATACATCTGCTCGAATAAAGCTTGCATAACCATATCTTTGTTCATTGAGTAAGGGAACTGGTAAGCGGGTAGACCTCCCATGGCGGCGCAGTTTGCCGCAGCCACAGCCAACATACTGCGTTGCCGGTTGCTATGCAACTGGGCGATGTGACGACGCATATAGGCGTGGAACTCATCCTGCGACATGGCCGAAGTGTCGGCCCGGCGCGCGTTCTTTCGCGATTTGGTGGAGCCGAACTTCGTGGATATGAATTCGTCTGCTGAAAAGGTAACCGCTTCCGGCCGTGAGTAGCAGACCGGGGCCTGAGCAGGGGGAAAGTCCCGGGAGATAGGGGCCTGAGCAGGGGGAAAGTCCCGGGAGATTGGGGCCTGAGCAGGGGGAAAGTCCCGGGAGATTGGGGCCTGAGCAGGGGGAAAGTCGCGGGAGACGGGAGGCTGAATCGGCTGCAAGTCTCGCTCCCTGGGGGGAAAATTTTCGAGATCCTCTGAGGAAGAAGGGAAGAAAGTCGGGCGGTTCTGGTTGATGGGGGGAAGATTGGATCGATCCTGGAATGGGAAGAGAAGTTGTTGATTCGTCAACGGAGAATGGACATCTACCGGAGCGGCGCAAGGCGTCGCCATAAACTGGGGTGCCGATGAGAAATTCCGGACTTTAGTGGAACCGAACTTAGTCGCAATGAAAGCGTCGCTACTAAAGGTTAGCGAGGCCGGTTTCTGGGTGAATAGCTGGTGGTTCGAAGGGCTGCACGGGCGGAGCTCTTCGGAGGGGGTCAGACCGTCGGCCATGCTACCGGCGGAGGAGCTGGACGAGGATGATTTAGCCGGACTCGCGGACCAACTTCCGGGCGAGTCGGATCGGTCGACGGCGACGGAGGGGCCGGTTCCGTCGTACGAGTAGAGGAGCTGGAGCGGAGCGCGGTCGCCCCCCACGCGATAGGTAACCTCCCCCGGGTCCACCCAGATACACAGATCCAACGGAATGAACGAACGGATGTCCTGGAGGTCCACCCCGCACGATTTAGCAGACACAATGACCACGGGGTCGAGGTTAGTCAGACCGAACTTCAAGCACCGGTACCCCGAACCTTTACTGGGTTTATCCGGGTACCAGTGGCCTTCGAATTTTTGGACGAGATTTTTTTCCAACTCCTCGGCGAATAGGTAAATCCGTCGTCGGGGCAACCTATCGTACAGATAGGTCATCAAAAAATTTAACGCCGATTGCAACTCAATCTGCATAATGTTAACTTCCTTATACACCGAAACGACAATGTTTGTAGGTTCGATTAGTTACACAGTTAGGCCAATTGGAGTTTCTTCTTTCTATATTTTTTGTGTTTATTATTAAAATAAAAAAAACTACGATATGTAAAAATTCAATATAAAATTTACCGTAATTTATAGCTGTATATTTCAAATATATTAATTAATTTATTTGATATATTTATTGTTAGAGTATCTATAAATACCGTATTTAATATCCTAACCAAATATAAGAGAATGTGACTACAGATCGCAGTTGGCGCCTTTATACTATATTCCCACATATGGCATCTACGCCTAAGATCCCGTGACCTAGGCACGCCACCATCTTACACATAGAGACTTTACCATTGTTACAGGAAACATTAATTGGGAAGATTGGCCCTGGAGAGCGGGGCCCAAAAACATACCTCCATTGAACACACCTCCGCGTCCCCACAACCGTCCCATGGTATAGGGGCCAATGTGCAGAAACGAGTGGAGAAAAGGGTGAAAGGTATTCTAACAATAAGTAACGGCATCCTTATACAACACAGTCCTTCATTGTATTTCCAGTAACTAAATGCAACTACCGTTACTATAGAGACGGCCCCATTGTGCGGAGCCACATCTTATTAGAACTTTTTTAAGGAATGCATTAAGGACTGACTAGAAACGCCTAAAGGCCAAGCCCTACATTATGCTCCTAGCGTAACGACAGTAGATAACGGAACCTTAGTAGACACAATTAAAACGCTAAAAGCTCTCCGCCTTTCTTCTAGTGTAGTAAGGGAGCTTGTAGAAAATAATATTTGTGCCTTTCCCACATAATTCTGATACCACTTAATTGAAAGTCATGGACTAGTGTGCGAGTGCGCGGCGTCACTGCATGGACACATTGCATGGGCACATTGTCGTGCCATGCCAATTGGATGGCGAAATAAAGTAAAGCTATCAATAATATTCAGGGCAAAATAGAGAAAAGTCATCCTCCTCGAACGAAGCACTCCACTACTTTTGTTTTATTTTACAATTTGTTCTGCACATACCAAGAAATGATCAATGCCGTACACAACAATCGGGGAAAATCAGCCTGTGTAATAAATTGATGGATAATGAAATTGGCATACGGACGAGGAGAGTTGAGGGATTCTTCCACTTTCCCTAGTTCATTCTACCATTTGGTAAATATACTTTTGGGTCTCTGTCCGGGTAAGGATAAAGGATCACAATGCTCTAATCTAATAATAAATATTGTCTAATATATATTTGGATTAACCAAACCATGGTCCACAAAATGCAAAAGTATTACATTATAGAGCCTATATTTTTAATTATCGCCTTTCCCCTAACTGTACGGTGTACACTTTACCTAATCTGCGTGCTATGCCTAGTGATTCCAAAACCACAAGGTATCAAAATCAATCATATTGAAAATGACACTTTTTCGCAATACAGGAATTCTGCCTGTGGTTGTTGAGATAGACTAGTCCACGATGCAACGATGACGCATTTACACCCTGAATGAGTTAACACCTAAGAAATAACTAAAAATGACTACTGTAAATGTATGCAGGTATCGACTAGCCTATAGCCTTACCCTATCGCATATGTCGCAAAATGAAAAGGTGACCTGCTTTTGAGAATTCTGGATTGGTGAAATGGCACATTTGCGGGACCCGTGTTTTGATTTTTTGGACAATTTACATGAAACCACTTTGAGTTTTTAATGAAATTGGCATCCCATCGGTCCAAAACGAAACCAGGAAGACCTCAATGTTTCTTTTAATAAGAAAAACGTAATAAGAATAACCAATTTCTAACCAAAACAATAAAACGAATAAGGAAACTAGATTTATATTTCGTAATTTTCTAACCTAAACAGTAAACGAAACTAGATTGTATAATAATTGATGGAAAGGTCCAGGTTACAGTAGCGAACTTTTATAATCAAAAGGGACGTTCTTGTTTGGGGGGGGGGGGGGGGGGGGGTGGGGGTCTCCATTTTAAGGAATTTTTATACTGTATGAAGCTCGATCTGTCCATGATATTGTCGATTCGCGGCTTCAACCCGTAATTAAAACTTTACGTAACAGAAAGTACGGGTAACCTGTTACTGTAACGCACCCCAAGACCAAGTCATAATCCCAGAAATTTAAATGGCAATGAAATCTGGATGTGGTAAATTCTTCTACATTTCAGAGATTATGCCTATGACTTACGGTTAGGGTTACATGACAGTAATTCAGTAATTAAGGTTGAGGCCTGGCATGACCAACTAACAGTGCACAGTGACTAACCTAACCAAACTAAACCTGATATACCACAAAATCAAAAGAGCCAGAGAGAAGAGGCATCACTGAGCAAGCAGGCAAGGCACATTTCTGCCTTCGGTCAAGCAGCCGGGCTATCGTATAAATAGGCAGATAGGTACCGTGCCCAGGGATGGCAATTAGGTGTTCCTATTCAGTTTTATTATTAGGGTTTAATAAAAAACCTACCTAGTTTAAAGATTATTAGGTTTTATTGGGTTTTATTACAGTCTGCCACGAGAGTGCAATCCGTTAGGCCTATGGGGGAAAAACCTCACATTTCGTTGTTTGTTTATAGTCCTTTGTGACCAGTGACTGCTAGACCTTCAAAGACGGTTCGATTAGACATTAGATCTTTAGTTAGTTAGTGTAGGTAGACTACTGTACCCTTTAGTGCTGTTGTGCGCATATTACTGTACAGCTGTAGTAGCTTAATCTTTGTGGTGGATTGTCTGCTTGATATGTCTGCACTCTGCAGTTGATGCAGTTCTCCAGTCTACCCTCTACCACTACCACCAGGACCAGACCACCAAAACAATAAACGGCCACTTTTTACTGCTTTACCAATTAGGGGAAAGGAGCAGGTTACAGAGGCGAGTTTTCTAACCAAAACAATAAACAATCACTTTACCAATTGAGGGGAACCATATGGTCGGACAGTCAGAAAAAAAAATTGTTAATGAAAAAAAATTTTCCAAGTTCAAATTTTCCGGTATATAAATACCAAAATTTTGATTTGGGGATGACAGGAAATATTGCCACAGGCACATGGCCAGTTCCCTACCATGGTGCAAGTGAGTCATATTCCCAATTTTATTTCTAGTATTCCTACTGCATTGATATTATGCTCAATAGAACCGCAATGAGGTTTAGTTGGTGTAGACCGTAGGTAGACACCTTCAAAACAAGCATAGAGGATAAAGCGAATAGTTTTTGAGATATTGCAGAAAATGTGAAGTCCGGCTGTCCGGCACAAGTCAACACCAGCACCTTGATGCGATATTGACAAATATACTAAAAATGATACTTCTAATTATCGCAAGGCATCCGCAATTCTGCAATTCAACAAAACAACACAAAACAACAAAAAGTTGTGTTTATACACATGTCTGCCTGTACGTACAGACGTACGTACACCAATACTGGTGAACCGGTACAATAAATAAAGGCTGCCAGTAATACTGCAGTTGTAAAATAGTACGTCCTGACGTCAGTACGTGCCCCTGAAACCGGAAAGAGCCGTTTTGGCTGTAACTCCACTAGGATAGGCCCTAGTCCTCAAAGCAGAAGCCGGACACATTTTGGCTGTAATTCACGTTTTCGGACATAGACCCTGCCCTACTGCCTACCTCCAGACCTCACTCACCGCACCGGTAATGCCAAATGCTGTAATGTGACCGTTTTTTATTTGTAATATTAATGATAGTTTTAATAGGCTTATCTTATTCAGTTATTACAGTATTAGTTAGGCCTATTACAGTATTATTAATTACTTAGCCTAGTTATTAACGACAAACGATGAGATTCTAATTCTCAAATAATTTTAGGGGCCTATAACAGTATACAGAATTATGCCTATATGACAGTATGACGATTCTACCTTTGGTAATGGTACGCCTACCCCCTACACCCTACTGCTGTACTGCCCTATAATTTTTAGAATGCCAATGTTAAAATTGCACTAGGCCTAACGGTTTTCAAATTAAATTTAGTAGGCCTAATGTTTTCTATGGCAGTATGGACAGACAGACAGATGAACTGATGGATGGACTGCTGACTGTAAATTGGACAAATTGTGACCAGTGTTCCTGACTGTATGTACAGATGTATAGGCCTACCAATCTACCCAGCTACCGGTAGCAGAAAAAAAAGAAAGACGGGTCCGCAATTTGTGATAGAGCCCAATAGGGTTGACTATTCAAATTCCGGACAAAATTTCATTTTTTTTTAATTTGGGACACTTTAAATTGCATTAATCCTTGATATTATGTTTGCATCTGTACAAGATGCAATTGTAGTTCACTATAAAACCAAATTGTTACCACTCAGTTCAACTGTTTAGTTGTAACTGGGTGGTTTTCATTTTATAAATTGACTGTCCGGAATTTGACTACCTGGTAAAATACCGGACATGTATATAATTCCGGACAATGCCTTTTATTAGATGTGAGAGTTGATGTGAGGGTTGATATTAGGGCTATTTTAATAATTAAATTAAACTTTATTTCCATTAGTTTAGGTATCTGGGTGTATTACATACAGCCATATTTTACTCCTGTACTCAGTTCTGAAGTTATGCAATGCTTTATGTTTTGCATACCCACCCCAGATAGGGGGCCCATGTGAAGAATACCAGACTTTCTGCCGTTATATTTCACTTTGCAATTACCCCCATGTGAAGAATACCAGGTTTTCACCAAAAACACAGATTACAGGAGGGCTGAATCTAACCAAAACAATAAACAAATTAGTATATGTGTACAGGTTAGGCTATAAGAAAGGCTACAGGAAAGGCATGGACAGCCTTGAATAGGCTTTCCAGGATTTGGAAGTCCAAAGTCACCGAGAATTAATCGGAAACTTAAGGTCCGATTATTTAGAGCAGCAGTAGTTCCAGTACTCCTCTATGCAGTCTATGGGAGTCCATCCTGAGCTCTAACTGCTGAGGACACCAAATCTCTGGATGGCACATTCACAAGAATGCTACGCCGGGTTCATTGTGTCAAGTACAATGCACACATCTCCAACCAGACACTATATAGCATTGGAGGTGTCTCATTGGTTCCCCCAAGCTTGACACTAGAACAAAATCGCCTCCGCTTTGCAGGACATTGCTTTCGCCGTGAGGACCAGCCAGTTCATAATCTTGTACTTTCTGACTTTGGCAGCCTCATGGAGTGAATAAGCATGGCAGCATGGTGGACAGCCCATGACTTTCTTGAAACACATCTTAAAGGACACCGGTCTTGAAGATGCGGATGATCTAGCAAATGTCATGGGTGATAGGGAGTTGTGGCGGCGCAATTTTGTCAACAAGCCGGCACAGCATTCTTAAAAATGCAGCTGCAATGCAGCATGCCGATACTAGTAGTAGTTGGCTATAAGACAGAAATAAGCGGTATAAAACACTTAATAAAGATATATTTAAAAAAATAAAAAATCTTCATATATAAAATTCCAATAAAAAGTCGACCGAAAAGTTAAATCCTGGTATTCTTCACATGGGCGGGATAGGGGGTGGGGGGACTTTCAACGCAATAATAATGATCCCTCTCCATGAAATTCGACACAAATAACAGTTCGATTACTCCCATAAATAAAACTATAACCTGTTCTATTGTGTTCCATTTATTGTTTTGGTTAGAAATACGTGTCACTATAATCTGCTCATTCGTGTCATTTGACATTTCCCTAAATTGAGAATTTAACATTGAAGCGAAATATTCATTCACCAACAGACCAAGATGGGATTTGCGAACAGTTAGCAGTTGCTGATAATTGAAACTATTATAAATTAAACAAAGTTGTTCTAGAGTTACTACAGTCTGACAGTGCTATGGTTGTTGGCAGACATTACATGGATTGGAAATATTACCAGACGCATTCCTTATGACATGACGTATATATTTCTCAATGTTTGGATCAATTATCGATGGGGCTCCTCTCCCAAATTGTCTATTTGACGATTTATAGAATTTAACCTGTATCTTGCGGTTATAACCCAGCGCCATCGTAATAGGTACCGCCTATAATATATATGATACACCTACTGGAATATATATTATATATATAGTTCTGTAGTTATGCCTAAAGCGTTCCAGGTTCTGCTGGCTAGCTGGCTTATAAAAAGTACTGTTTAGACATATCACAAAAGATAGACAAGTAGACTTGGCGAGCCTTTATTGGTAATAATAATAAGCAAACAATTTATGCAATAGGCAATCAACACGCAGCTAGCAACTTTTGAAATTTGGTGATGCTTGAATCTATCTATGCAGTCCTGCAAAAGCGGAGGCGGCTCCGCCCTAGAGTCAAGCTAAGGGAGATTGATGGAACACCTCCAATTTTGTATAGAGTCTGATTAGAGATGTGTTCATTGTACTTGAAACAATGAACCCGGCGCAGCATTCTTGTGAAAGTACCATCCAGATATATTGTATATGGTATCCTCAGCAGTTAGAGCTCCAGCATGGACTCCCATAAGAGTAATGGCACTATTGCTGCTCTAAACAATCGAACCTTAAGGTTATGTTTTATTCTATGGTCCCATAGTCTGTCCAAATCATGGACAGACTATTTAACGCTGCCCATGCCTTCCCCTTACGTATCCGAAGCCCGAAGGTCTTCACCTGACTTTCTGATCCACGATCCCAAGTAACAGAAGTCATACACGTGCTCAAGAAAGCCCCGTTGCGTTTGTCCGTAGAGCTTGTGCCCTTACGATCAGACATTTCTTGAGGGCTGTCTAGGTTGACTGTGATTATTTTGGTCTTCTTGGAATTTACAAAAAGACCAACACTAGAAGCAACCTGCTCCAATTGGCAGAGAAGCCTTTGGCTGTTTGGGCTCCCTCTAGTGATTCTGACAGTACCTCTAAGTCATCAGTGATCAAAGTCTATAGGCTATTGTACAAAGTCAGATATTAATTCCATAGTTCATAGTTTGTACCAATGAAATTTAAATTTGTCCGTAATTTGACCATGGTGTCCGGAATTTGATTTGTCCGGAATTTGAAGAGTTAACCCTACTGCATACTGTAATAGCGGACAGCCGAAAAGATAGGCAGGCTACTGCAGTACCGTACTGCATTACAGCATTACTCATTACAAAAACTGATAGATAGGCCTACACCCTGATGCCCTGACTCAAAGACTCATGACAGTAGTACCAGTACAGCAGTACCGGTAACACGAAACCACAAACAGTTATACCGATCAACCGACAGACCGATGTGATGCAAGAGCACTATACAGCCTGACAGCTATAGCATACATTTATAGCTGTTTGTGTCAGTGTGGGCAGTGAGAACAAGCAGGTTAGGTTACGTCACACCTTACAGTCACCATCATGATAAGGAAGTTAAGTTAGCACGTCTGCACGTGACACTGCTCATAAGCCATTTTGGAGAACGGACGTCAGTACATCACACACTACAATTAATGTGTTAAATATCTGCCAATCAGAAGGCAGAACCCCAGCTGTTGTTTAATGTCATTCTTATTTTACAGTTTTAAAGGAGAGGTGTGGGGCGAGCCACGAAGTTGGCGGAGCCTTACCGATCTGACTTACCTTACATAACTTTGACGAATTTAAAGCTATCGAGTTGAAAATTTATAGGCATCAATACGACCAAAGGTTGAGATTTTTAGAGTTCAACAGTCTCTCGATAGAGGGCTACGTGTCTAAACATTAAATGTCCTCCAATTTCTTTGCTTTATTAATCCCTTCAAGTTGATACTTGGTATATTGTACTACACCATCAGCTGAGTCATTCATCATTCAGCCGTCCGTATGCAGTTCTCTAGTCTGGCGCTAGAGGGCGAAATGAATGATAGTGAAATCCTTGATCCATTCCGTTATTTATGACCGTTCCGCTATGTGTGAAAGTGGTAACCTTCCCCATTTCCTTGATCTTAATCTGGATAAGCTGAACCTTGAAATATATGTACTAGACCAAATGCTGGACCGTCTTTTTGAGGAAGGTGATTCATCTGCATTTATCCAGTCTGCCGCTAGAGGACTCTGCTGCCACTGCTCAACCCTACCGTGTACTTGGCCGCCTTTTACCTGGGTCGCTAGCTGAATGGTTAGAGCGTCAGACTTCCAACCCAGAGGTCACTAGTACGCACGATCCCACCTGGACATCATTGTCGACATTGGAAAGCTGTGACCAACAAAAAGTTATAATAAGCTGAATGTACAATTCCACATGGTGTGTCTTTGTGAAGAAGGCTAGAGGGTACCCATATACTTGGTTGTAGGGGTATATTGCCTGGCCAGGCAAATGGTGATCTACCAATGGCGGCTGGTCAGGAGTAGAGTGTTCTCATGTCCACTCTGAATGCACTTCACTGCGACCTGCACCTGGCAGCAGGGGTACAGGGTATGGCCCAGCAGATGAGCTGCACAGCCAATGCTGGGTCATGTGCGTCAGAGTAGGTATGGGTGATGGGCCTCATATCTGACTCCACAAACTATCAGACTCCTCAAATCAGATCAGTATACGATGGTTCGACAACATTTGTGTCTACTGCTGACGGTGACACAGAACCATTTGAAGTGTTATGGGGCGTCCTCCAGGGAGACACACTTGCACCATTCTTGTTCATAATTTTAGTTGACTATGTTCTACGCATGTCCTTAGATCATCATAGTGATGATGGGGTGATGATAACTCCACCTACTGGCTCCAGAAGTCGAGGAATTCCTGCCAAGTACCTAACTGACTTTGCTGATGACTTAGTACTCTCAGAATCACTAGAGGGAGCCCAACGGCTCCTCAGCTCAGTAGAACATGCTGCTTCTAGTGTTGGTCTTTTTATTAACTCCAGAAAGACCAAAATTTTGACAGTTAACTTTGAAAATCCTCCGCAAGTCTCTGATCGGATGAGCATAAGCTCAAAAGATGGTATGCTTGAGCATGTGGTTGACTTCTGTTACCTGAGATCATGGATCCGGAAGTCAGGTGAGGATCTTCGAATACGTAAGGGAAAGGCATGGGTAGCCTTGAATAGGCTTTCCAGGATTTGGAAGTCAACGAGAATTAATCGGAAACTTAAGGTCCGATTATTTAGAGCAGCAGTAGTTCCAGTACTCCTCAATGGGAGTCCATGCTGGGCTCTAACTGCTGAGGACACCAAATCTCTGGATGGCACATTCACAAGAATGCTACGCCGGGTTCATTGTGTCAAGTACAATGCACACATCTCCAACCAGAAACTATATAACATTGGGGGTGTCTCATTGGTTCCCCCAAGCTTAACACTAGAACAAAATCGCCTCCGCTTTGCAGGACATTGCTTTCACCGTGAGGACCAGCCAGTGCATAATCTTGTACTTTGGCAGCCTCATGGAGTGAATAAGAATGGTGGACAGCCCATGACTTTCTTGAGACGCATCTTAAAGGACACTGGCCTTGAAGATGCGGATGATCTAACAAATGTCCTGGGTGATAGGGAGTTGTGACGGTACAATTTTGTCGATAAGCCGGCACAGCATTCTTAAAAATGCAGCTGCAATGCAGCATGCCGATCTTAGTAGTAGCCCAACCAGTGGTGGGTCATGTGCGTCAGAGTAGGTATGGGTGATGGGCCTCATATCTGACTCCACTGCGACACCCACCCTGTGGAATAGCAAACCAGGGTGTGGTATTTGCCCCAAGAGCTGACTCCGGCAAAAAAGCACCCCCAACCCCCACTATGGATTACATTAGTAATGCGGAGGTCCGGCCACTAGAGGCCAGTGGAATTACCGGACACTATTGGCCTTACAGGCGTCAGTTATCTCCTGACCGGCAGCATGTCTCACCCCCTACTGGAGAGAGAGCGGCCAACAATTATGTGAGTCCCTTTCCTGATGACCTTTCTGGCCCAGACCCTGGGTCACCAGGGAGGCCAGATTGTGAGAGGGAGAGGGATTCTGGAGTTGGAGGCTACTCTCACGTTCCACCCCGACCAACAAAGCCATTGGTGAATCTGAGGCACGTCACTAGACTAGCCTAAATTAACACCCTAACACTCGGGTCCCCAATGCGACAAGGTGAGCTGACTGAATGCCTTGGCAGATAAGCTTTCTCTTAGCGCAGTGGGTATTCAAGAGCACCGAATGCAGACTGGACAGACTGATGAGGTTCTGATTAAGGACATGGGGGGCGGTTGGCGACTCGCCCTCGCATCAGCAGATGATAGTGGCAATGGTTGAATTGGTCTATTGATGAATCCAACTGCACATGCAGCATTGGACAAAATAGACCAAATCTCTAACCGCATCATCCGTTGCCACTTCTCATGTTCTGGAAGACTGGCTAAGAAGTTTCCTAAGGTGGTTCTGATTGTGTGCTACTCTCCAACTAGTGTTGCCCCAGTAGATGAGGTGGAAAATTTCTATCACAATCTACAAGTAGCAACTGATGGAATGGATCAGCATGTATTCTTACCATTCCTGAGATACTTTAATGCAAGTCTGCATCAATCACCTACATCGCCCTCGGTCTATAGCGATAGTGTTAACCGAATTGATTTCATCTCTGGAAATTGGTGGTTTTCGGCTGGAACCCAGTTCAAGAAGCGAACTGGAAAGCTATGGACTCATATTGGACTCTGTTTCGTAGGAAATACAGGAGCTCTATATAAGACTGTAATGCATTTACACTTCGACACTTCTCCAGTGATCACCGCCTTATTGTGGCCAAGGAAAGACTTAGTCTGCGTGCTAGCAGAACAACGAAATCTGCCTTCGCGGCATTGCCGCGGCATGACTGGTCCTCTCTATTGCAACAGCCAAGTGTGAGATCCAGCTTCACAATACAGCTGAGCAACAGGTATGGGGTTATTGCCTCTGAAGCGGCAAATCACTGCGAGGGCTATACTGCCTTCACAGAAGCAGTTAAGTTGGCAGCTGCAGAAACAATTCCTGTATACCCTTCGAAACAAGAAAAAGGCCCCCTGGACTGACCACCAAATTCGGAAGTGCCGAAATGACCTCTATTAGGCGCAGAAAGAGTCCCGACTCAAACAGTCTACAGCGGCCAAGAATGCAGTTAAGGCTGCATTTAGGTCCCTGAACAGGCAGTACTCTGCTAATCTACAGGAGCTTATAAACCAACAGGTTGATGCCATCAATGATTTTGTTGACTTCTTCACGGCTTTTGATTCAGTTATAATATAGTTTATCTCTTTGGAGCGGGGATGCGGCGAAGGTGGTTTGAATAAATGTTATATGCAATTATTAGGGTGGAGAGGGTACCCAGCAAACTTCGCCCGCGAGAAAGCTTCGCCCGGAGCAATCTTCGCCCAATAAGCAATTGTTGTTTTGATTAGAAAAAGCTGTCGCTGTAACCTGCTCCTTTCCCTAAATTGTAACACCATCGTTTATTGTTTTGGTTAAAAAAAGCCGTCTGTGTAACCTGCTCCTTTCCCTCTATTTGTAACTAAAATGGTTACTAATACAGATCTTATTGGGCGAAGGTTTTGCACCAGGTATTCACTTTGTGGTCGAAATTTTATTGGGATTTTATTTTGTATTTTATTAATTTCTCCTAACTGGATATTTTATAGCATTTATTTATATCTTATAACCTGTACAGATACTAATTCATTTATTGTTTTGGTTATATTTAGCCTTGCTGTAACCTGAGTTTTTAGTGAAACCTGGTATTCTCTACATGGGGGTAAACTGCAAAGTGAAATATAACATATAGTTCACAATAGTGAAAGTCTGGTCTACTTCATGTGGGCTGGAGGGGGGGGGGGGGGGGGGGGGGTGAAATACGTCGTCAGACTTTGTGTGTAATCCCAGAGTCATGAAGGTCATCTCGCTCAATTGATCCAGGAAATACGTCGAACTTCCACCTCCATACAATACAGCACAAAGGAGGTGCCACCTGTGCTATGGAATAACACATAACTCTGTTAGATATGTTAGTTCCATATAGACCATTATTATGTTTCGTAGGAAATACAAAGCAGAAATTCAATATCTTTTATAACCATTATATAAATTGATGAGCACATGGGGTTATAGCAATTTCTTTATTAGGCATAATCAACAACAAACTTAAAAGGAGATTAAATAGATTATCATTACATTGTACCTAAGTAAGAACAGTATTGAAAGAACAAAAATTTTATAAATTTAACATAACTACCTCCTAGTCTTGTCTTGAACTCACATAATAATTAATAATTTTCACTTTTAATTAACTTACAGAACATCATTAAGTAATGAAATATGCAACAGAACACCATTAAGTAATGAAATACACAACAGAACACCATTAAGTAATGAACACAACAGAACACCATTAAGTAATGAAATACACAACAGAACACCATTAAGTAATGAAATATGCAACAGAACACCATTAAGTAATGAAATACACAACAGAACACCATTAAGTAATGAAATACACAACAGAACACCATCAAGTAATGAAATACACAACATAACACCATTAAGTAATGAAATACACAACAGAACACCATTAAGTAATGAAATACACAACGGAACACCATTAAGTAATGAAATACACAACAGAACACCATTAAGTAATGAAATACACAACAGAACACCATTAAGTAATGAAATACACAACAGAACACCATCAAGTAATGAAATACACAACAGAACACCATTAAGTAATGAAATACACAACAGAACACCATTAAGTAATGAAATAGACAACAGAACACCATTAAGTAATGAAATACACAACAGAACACCATTAAGTAATGAAATACACAACGGAACACCATTAAATAATGAAATACACAACGGAACACCATTAAGTAATGAAATACACAATAGAACACCATTAAGTAATGAAATACACAACGGAACACCATTAAGTAATGAAATACACAACGGAACACCATTAAGTAATGAAATACACAACGGAACACCATTAAGTAATGAAATACACAACAGAACACCATTAAGTAATGAAATACACAACAGAACACCATTGTAATGAAATACACAACAGAACACCATTAAGTAATGAAATATGCAACAGAACACCATTAAGTAATGAAATATGCAACAGAACACCATTAAGTAATGAAATACACAACAGAACACCATTAAGTAATGAAATACACAAAGGAACACCATTAAGTAATGAAATACACAACGGAACACCATTAAGTAATGAAATACACAATAGAACACCATTAAGTAATGAAATATACAACGGAACACCATTAAGTAATGAAATACACAACAGAACACCATTAAGTAATGAAATACACAATAAAGTATCTATCGTACTCGCCACGCGTTGTACTACTTACAGTAAACCAAAAAAACAATAAAAAATAAGCAAAATTTAGTAGAGCGATAAGATGAAAGCTAAATGGTTATCGATTCTACTGTTTTCTCCCACACTGTATAATTCGATTAAATCTCCTAACTCAAAACAATAAACTTAAAAAAAATAGCGATTTTATTAATATAAAAGTAGCGACATTTATTAATATATTATTTACTAATATATTTGTACGGGAATTTTATTTAATTCCAAGATAAATAAGTCTAGATTTTCCTGAACTAACATGGACGAACCCCTTTAGTACGGAAGTATATTATTTATGTACATACTACAACATAATGTGGAATAAACAAAATATATAATATAATATAAAATAAATAATATACACAATGTTGTTTGTATATTTTTTCACCACTAACACTAACAAAAAAAATCTACCTTCACAAAAATTGGATTACTATTAATTATTCTTAGTATATAAATAAAAATAAATAACTTTTTTTCAGTTTACTCGCTAACCCTTACAATATTTGGCACTGATTAAAAGTAAACAAACCTAAAACTTTCCTGCAAAATGAATTTATTTAAATTGATGCCTTGCTAGTTTTGATGTTTAAACATGTCGTTGCCACTGTTTCATTGTGTATACTCATGCTGATAAGTACGCTCTAACTCTTCCATAAAGTTGGGGGAACGGAATGATAAAGGAATGCTACAGTCCAATTTGGTGATAATCTTGTATATTCGTTTCTTCCAGGATGGGTCGCGATCTTTGTTATGAAAAACGGCAAAGAAAAATTCCTGAGTCGTTGTTGTAACAGCTGTAACGAAACTCTTTGGAATTTGTAACAGATTGGCCTTGTTGTAATGGAGATTCAAGGCCCTATGTAGTGCAGAGTCCTCGTTAACCACGATATCGGTAGCAATGGCAGCTCCATCAACTACAGATTGTCGAGCGAATTTCTCAATCTGTATATAAAAGTACTCTCTGAAGTTGCTGAACCATTTGATGAGTTGGGCATTAATGTGACGAGTAAATCTGACATCAGGAAAATTGATTCGCAGCATGGCGGATGTTGGATAGCGGGTGTAAAAGAACATGAGTTTCGCTTTCTTTAGGTGTTCGGGGGTGAGATTAGACGTCCAGAAGGATGCCGTCTGGATTGACGTATTATCTGTAACCTTGACATTGTCTTTACCACCACCATCGGGACACCGACGTTGAACCAGTAAACGCTGAGCTTTCTTGTCTCGCGCAGAACCGCCCTGAAGGCACCGCCGAATGGGTGCGGACACCATATCCATGACCTTGTTGTTATGAGGCGGGCAGCTATCAACACGAGCGGGTTGGTCAGTGACAGGGATTGGCTCTGGGGCTTCGAGAGGTTTCCGGGGACTGCATTCCACCGGTTGGTGGCGGTATTCTATTAATGGAATAGGGCGGCATTTGAATGCTGACGTATCTACAGCGCCCCCTACAGGTTTCAATATGATCTGAACCTCGTCGCGTGATGTTGGCGCAATATGGCGCTGGGCTGGAGGTGACACAACTGGTAACGTAACACCCATGTGATTATTACTATAAATAATTGGAATGTATTTCTTAAACGCCCCATCGACTGCCTTGGTTAAGGCGCAGCTAAGAACCTCAACTAGATCCTCTCCGACACCATGGGAGAGCTGGTTGCCCTGGCTACAAAGCTTCGAGGCTTTGTTGTCATGGCTACCTAGCTGAGCGAGTTGGCTGCCATGGCTACCCACTTTGGTTGATTGGTTACCATGGCTACCAATCTGGGTTGGATGGTTATCAAAGCAACCTATTTGGGGTGGTTCGTTGCCATGGCTACCCATTTGGTTTGTTTGGTTACCATGTCTACCCAATTGTGTTGTTTGGTTACCCTGGCTACCCACTTGGGTTGATTGTGTACCATAGTTACCCAGACGGATTGGTCGGTTACCATGACAACCCAGATGCGGAGGATCCTCACCGTATAACCTGCTGAATGTTTCCTCCAACGCGAGGAGTTGTTCTTTCATCCGCAGTATTTCCGCGATATACTTTTCTTTCTCATCCAGGTATTGGGGGATGCTGGGGGTGTTGCTGGTAGTGGCGATGTGGGTGTTAGCCAATGGGAAAGACTTCCCCAAATCCTCTTCATTGGCCATCTTATAGGAATCTTTTGTCAGCTCGATATTAAAGGTATTTGCAACATCATCCACGCATAGCTTATCATAAAGAGGCTTAGTTACATCACAGATAATACTCTCATCCTCATACCTTTCGATGACGTCACATCCGCTATGACTCTGTAATCCATGCCCATGTTTAACATCAGTGTCGAGTGATACCGTTGTGACGTCAGTATGTATTAGACTGGAGTGGTTGTTAGAAGTTCTAGGACCCTCAATGGGAATAAACCTTTCATAATTGCAGACACTATCAACGTTTATTATTTTAACATTGTGGTCCTCAACTGTTTTGTGGGTGGGCTTCATACTGAGGTCATACACTTTATCTTGATCAAACTCCATGTCAGACTTAAATACGTCATCGGCTGGTCTACAACTAACATAGTTTTCCGTTAACTGCTGGGACCATTGGTTGATTTGGTAATCATAGCAACCATTTTCAGGAGGGGGCTGTTCCACTAGGAGGTTATCTAGACCTCTCCGTTTGCTGTAGCCGTTCCTGGACAACCCGAAATCAACCCTTAGTCTCTTATTGCGACGTTTCAAGTTCCTGATCGGCTGATTGATTACCGTGGTATTGAGATCCACCAATTCCGGGTGAGTGTAGTCGGTAACTGCGTCAGTCGAGAATATGGGGGAATTGTTGGAATTCATCACATAGTGGGGATAGTTTTAGAATTCTTTATATCCTGATGGCCTACACTATAGATCATACCAGTGGTAAAATCAAAGTATAAATTACTATTATCATTACACAATCTTCGAATTTACTTAAATTACCATTTTAACTTCCATCATTACCGCTGGCTGAAATACTGAACTTTCAATGGGTAGCAATATAAATAAATACATAGTAACCACATAATAATAGAAAGTTATAAAAAAAATAACGTATAACTGTATAGTAGGGTGCTGTCCTTGGTGTGCTGACCCGAATTGTTGTTTAACGTACTTGTGTGTAATGTAGAACTGTACAGTAGGGTGCTGTCCATGGTGTGCTGAGCCGAATTGTTTAAAGTACATGTGTGTAATGTAGAACTGTACAGTAGGGTGCTGTCCTTGGTGTGCTGATCCTAATTGTTTAACGTGCTTGTGTGTAATGTAGAATTGTACAGCAGGGTGCTGTCCATAGTGTGCTGAGCCGAATTGTTTAAAGTACATGTGTGTAATGTAGAACTGTACATTAGGGTGCTGTCCTTGGTGTGCTGATCCTAATTGTTTAACGTGCTTGTGTGTAATGTAGAACCGTACAGTAGGGTGCTGTCCTTGGTGTGCTGACCGTAATTGTTTAACGTACTTGTGTGTAATGTAGAACTGTACAGTAGTGTGCTGTCCTTGGTGTGCTGACCCGAATTGTTTAACGTACTTGTGTGTAATGTAGAACCGTACAGTAGGGTGCTGTCCTTGGTGTGCTGACCCTAATTGTTTAACGTACTTGTGTGTAATGTAGAACTGTACAGTAGGGTGCTGTCCTTGGTGTGCTGTCCCGAATTGTTTAACATACTTGTGTGTAATGTAGAACTGTACAGTAGGGTGCTGTCCATGGTGGGCTGACCATAATTGTTTAACGTACTTGTGTGTAATGTAGAACTGTACAGTAGGGTGCTGTCCTTGGTGTGCTGTCCCGAATTGTTTAACGTACTTGTGTGTAATGTAGAACTGTACAGTAGGGTGCTGTCCTTGGTGTGCTGTCCCGAATTATTTAAAATACTTGTGTGTAATGTAGAACTGTACAGTAGGGTGCTGTCCATGGTGTGCTGACCATAATTGTTTAACGTACTTGTGTGTAATGTAGAACTGTACAGTAGGGTGCTGTCCTTGGTGTGCTGTCCCGAATTGTTTAAAGTACTTGTGTGTAATGTAGAACTGTACAGTAGGGTGCTGTCCTTGGTGTGCTGTCCCGAATTGTTTAACGTGCTTGTGTGTAATTTAGAACCGTACAGTAGGGTGCTGTCCTTGGTGTGCTGACCCTAATTGTTTAACGTACTTGTGTGTAATGTAGAACTGTACAGTAGGGTGCTGTCCTTGGTGTGCTGTCCCGAATTGTTTAACATACTTGTGTGTAATGTAGAACTGTACAGTAGGGTGCTGTCCATGGTGTGCTGACCATAATTGTTTAACGTACTTGTGTGTAATGTAGAACTGTACAGTAGGGTGCTGTCCTTGGTGTGCTGTCCCGAATTGTTTAACGTACTTGTGTGTAATGTAGAACTGTACAGTAGGGTGCTGTCCTTGGTGTGCTGTCCCGAATTGTTTAACATACTTGTGTGTAATGTAGAACTGTACAGTAGGGTGCTGTCCTTGGTGTGCTTTCCCGAATTGTTTAACGTACTTGTGTGTAATGTAGAACTGTACAGTAGGGTGCTGTCCATGGTGGGCTGACCATAATTGTTTAACGTACTTGTGTGTAATGTAGAACTGTACAGTAGGGTGCTGTCCTTGGTGTGCTGTCCCGAATTGTTTAACGTACTTGTGTGTAATGTAGAACTGTACAGTAGGGTGCTGTCCATGGTGGGCTGACCATAATTGTTTAACGTACTTGTGTGTAATGTAGAACTGTACAGTAGTGTGCTGTCCATGGTGTGCTGACCATAATTGTTTAACGTACTTGTGTGTAATGTAGAACTGTACAGTAGGGTGCTGTCCTTGGTGTGCTGTCCCGAATTGTTTAACGTACTTGTGTGTAATGTAGAACTGTACAGTAGGGTGCTGTCCTTGGTGTGCTGTCCCGAATTGTTTAACATACTTGTGTGTAATGTAGAACTGTACAGTAGGGTGCTGTCCTTGGTGTGCTTTCCCGAATTGTTTAACGTACTTGTGTGTAATGTAGAACTGTACAGTAGGGTGCTGTCCATGGTGGGCTGACCATAATTGTTTAACGTACTTGTGTGTAATGTAGAACTGTACAGTAGGGTGCTGTCCTTGGTGTGCTGTCCCGAATTGTTTAACATACTTGTGTGTAATGTAGAACTGTACAGTAGGGTGCTGTCCTTGGTGTGCTTTCCCGAATTGTTTAACGTACTTGTGTGTAATGTAGAACTGTACAGTAGGGTGCTGTCCATGGTGGGCTGACCATAATTGTTTAACGTACTTGTGTGTAATGTAGAACTGTACAGTAGGGTGCTGTCCATGGTGGGCTGACCATAATTGTTTAACGTACTTGTGTGTAATGTAGAACTGTACAGTAGGGTGCTGTCCTTGGTGTGCTTTCCCGAATTGTTTAACGTACTTGTGTGTAATGTAGAACTGTACAGTAGGGTGCTGTCCATGGTGGGCTGACCATAATTGTTTAACGTACTTGTGTGTAATGTAGAACTGTACAGTAGGGTGCTGTCCTTGGTGTGCTGTCCCGAATTGTTTAACATACTTGTGTGTAATGTAGAACTGTACAGTAGGGTGCTGTCCTTGGTGTGCTTTCCCGAATTGTTTAACGTACTTGTGTGTAATGTAGAACTGTACAGTAGGGTGCTGTCCATGGTGGGCTGACCATAATTGTTTAACGTACTTGTGTGTAATGTAGAACTGTACAGTAGGGTGCTGTCCTTGGTGTGCTGTCCCGAATTGTTTAACGTACTTGTGTGTAATGTAGAACTGTACAGTAGGGTGCTGTCCTTGGTGTGCTGTCCCGAATTGTTTAACGTACTTGTGTGTAATGTAGAACTGTACAGTAGGGTGCTGTCCTTGGTGTGCTTTCCCGAATTGTTTAACGTACTTGTGTGTAATGTAGAACTGTACAGTAGGGTGCTGTCCATGGTGGGCTGACCATAATTGTTTAACGTACTTGTGTGTAATGTAGAACTGTACAGTAGGGTGCTGTCCTTGGTGTGCTGTCCCGAATTGTTTAACATACTTGTGTGTAATGTAGAACTGTACAGTAGGGTGCTGTCCTTGGTGTGCTTTCCCGAATTGTTTAACGTACTTGTGTGTAATGTAGAACTGTACAGTAGGGTGCTGTCCATGGTGGGCTGACCATAATTGTTTAACGTACTTGTGTGTAATGTAGAACTGTACAGTAGTGTGCTGTCCATGGTGTGCTGACCATAATTGTTTAACGTACTTGTGTGTAATGTAGAACTGTACAGTAGGGTGCTGTCCATGGTGTGCTGACCATAATTGTTTAACGTACTTGTGTGTAATGTAGAACTGTACAGTAGGGTGCTGTCCTTGGTGTGCTGTCCCGAATTGTTTAACATACTTGTGTGTAATGTAGAACTGTACAGTAGGGTGCTGTCCTTGGTGTGCTGTCCCGAATTGTTTAACATACTTGTGTGTAATGTAGAACTGTACAGTAGGGTGCTGTCCTTGGTGTGCTGTCCCGAATTGTTTAACGTACTTGTGTGTAATGTAGAACTGTACAGTAGGGTGCTGTCCTTGGTGTGCTGTCCCGAATTGTTTAACGTACTTGTGTGTAATGTAGAACTGTACAGTAGGGTGCTGTCCTTGGTGTGCTGTCCCGAATTGTTTAACGTACTTGTGTGTAATGTAGAACTGTACAGTAGGGTGCTGTCCTTGGTGTGCTGTCCCGAATTGTTTAACATACTTGTGTGTAATGTAGAACTGTACAGTAGGGTGCTGTCCATGGTGTGCTGACCATAATTGTTTAACGTACTTGTGTGTAATGTAGAACTGTACAGTAGGGTGCTGTCCTTGGTGTGCTGTCCCGAATTGTTTAACATACTTGTGTGTAATGTAGAACTGTACAGTAGGGTGCTGTCCTTGGTGTGCTGTCCCGAATTGTTTAACATACTTGTGTGTAATGTAGAACTGTACAGTAGGGTGCTGTCCTTGGTGTGCTGTCCCGAATTGTTTAACGTACTTGTGTGTAATGTAGAACTGTACAGTAGGGTGCTGTCCTTGGTGTGCTGTCCCGAATTGTTTAACGTACTTGTGTGTAATGTAGAACTGTACAGTAGGGTGCTGTCCTTGGTGTGCTGTCCCGAATTGTTTAACATACTTGTGTGTAATGTAGAACTGTACAGTAGGGTGCTGTCCTTGGTGTGCTGTCCCGAATTGTTTAACGTACTTGTGTGTAATGTAGAACTGTACAGTAGGGTGCTGTCCTTGGTGTGCTGACCCGAATTGTTTAACGTACTTGTGTGTAATGTAGAACTGTACAGTAGGGTGCTGTCCTTGGTGTGCTGACCCGAATTGTTTAACGTACTTGTGTGTAATGTAGAACTGTACAGTAGGGTGCTGTCCTTGGTGTGCTGTCCCGAATTGTTTAACATACTTGTGTGTAATGTAGAACTGTACAGTAGGGTGCTGTCCTTGGTGTGCTGGCCCTAATTGTTTAACGTACTTGTGAGTAATGTAGAACTGTACAGTAGGGTGCTGTCCTTGGTGTGCTGACCCGACTTGTTTAACGTACTTGTGTGTAATGTAGAACTGTACAGTAGTGTGCTGTCCTTGGTGTGCTGTCCCGAATTGTTTAACATACTTGTGTGTAATGTAGAACTGTAGAGTAGGGTGCTGTCCTTGGTGTGCTGTCCCGAATTGTTTAACGTACTTGTGTGTAATGTAGAACTGTACAGTAGGGTGCTGTCCTTGGTGTGCTGTCCCGAATTGTTTAACGTACTTGTGTGTAATGTAGAACTGTACAGTAGGGTGCTGTCCTTGGTGTGCTGTCCCGAATTGTTTAACGTACTTGTGTGTAATGTAGAACTGTACAGTAGGGTGCTGTCCTTGGTGTGCTGTCCCGAATTGTTTAACATACTTGTGTGTAATGTAGAACTGTAGAGTAGGGTGCTGTCCTTAGTGTGCTGTCCCGAATTGTTTAACATACTTGTGTGTAATGTAGAACTGTAGAGTAGGGTGCTGTCCTTAGTGTGCTGTCCCGAATTGTTTAACGTACTTGTGTGTAATGTAGAACTGTACAGTAGGGTGCTGTCCTTGGTGTGCTGTCCCGAATTGTTTAACGTACTCGTGTGTAATGTAGAACCGTACAGTAGGGTGCTGTCCTTGGTGTGCTGACCTGAATTGTTTAACGTACTTGTGTGTAATGTAGAACTGTAGAGTAGGGTGCTGTCCTTGGTGTGCTGACCCGAATTGTTTAACGTACTTGTGTGTAATGTAGAACCGTACAGTAGGGTGCTGTCCTTGGTGTGCTGTCCCGAATTGTTTAACGTACTTGTGTGTAATGTAGAACTGTACAGTAGTGTGCTGTCCTTGGTGTGCTGTCCCGAATTGTTTAACATACTTGTGTGTAATGTAGAACTGTACAGTAGGGTGCTGTCCTTGGTGTGCTGTCCCGAATTGTTTAACGTACTTGTGTGTAATGTAGAACTGTACAGTAGTGTGCTGTCCTTGGTGTGCTGTCCCGAATTGTTTAACATACTTGTGTGTAATGTAGAACCGTACAGTAGGGTGCTGTCCTTGGTGTGCTGACCCTAATTGTTTAACGTACTTGTGTGTAATGTAGAACCGTACAGTAGGGTGCTGTCCTTGGTGTGCTGTCCCGAATTGTTTAACATACTTGTGTGTAATGTAGAACTGTACAGTAGGGTGCTGTCCTTGGTGTGCTGTCCCGAATTGTTTAACGTACTTATATGTAATGTAGAACTGTACAGTAGGGTGCTGTCCTTGGTGTGCTGTCCCGAATTGTTTAACATACTTGTGTGTAATGTAGAACTGTAGAGTAGGGTGCTGTCCATGGTGTGCTGTCCCGAATTGTTTAACGTACTTGTGTGTAATGTAGAACTGTACAGTAGGGTGCTGTCCTTGGTGTGCTGTCCCGAATTGTTTAACGTACTTATATGTAATGTAGAACTGTACAGTAGGGTGCTGTCCTTGGTGTGCTGTCCCGAATTGTTTAACATACTTGTGTGTAATGTAGAACTGTAGAGTAGGGTGCTGTCCATGGTGTGCTGTCCCGAATTGTTTAACGTACTTGTGTGTAATGTAGAACTGTACAGTAGGGTGCTGTCCTTGGTGTGCTGTCCCGAATTGTTTAACGTACTTGTGTGTAATGTAGAACTGTACAGTAGGGTGCTGTCCTTGGTGTGCTGTCCCGAATTGTTTAACGTACTTGTGTGTAATGTAGAACTGTAGAGTAGGGTGCTGTCCTTGGTGTGCTGACCCTAAATGTTTAACGTGCTTGTGTGTAATGTAGAATTGTACAGTAGGGTGCTGTCCATAGTGTACTGACCCGAATTGTTTAACGTACTCGTGTGTAATGTAGAACTGTACAGTAGGGTGCTGTCCTTGGTGTGCTGTCCCGAATTGTTTAACGTACTTGTGTGTAATGTAGAACTGTACAGTAGGGTGCTGTCCTTGGTGTGCTGTCCCGAATTGTTTAACGTACTTGTGTGTAATATAGAACTGTAGAGTAGGGTGCTGTCCTTGGTGTGCTGACCCTAAATGTTTAACGTGCTTGTGTGTAATGTAGAATTGTACAGTAGGGTGCTGTCCATAGTGTACTGACCCGAATTGTTTAACGTACTCGTGTGTAATGTAGAACCGTACAGTAGGGTGCTGTCCTTGGTGTGCTGACCTGAATTGTTTAACGTACTTGTGTGTAATGTAGAACTGTACAGTAGGGCGCTGTCCTTGGTGTGCTGACCCTAATTGTTTAACGTACTTGTGTGTAATGTAGAACCGTACAGTAGGGTGCTGTCCTTGGTGTGCTGACCCTAATTGTTTAAAGTACATGTGTGTAATGTAGAACTGTACAGTAGGGTGCTGTCCTTGGTGTGCTGGCCCTAATTGTTTAACGTACTTGTGTGTAATGTAGAACTGTACAGTAGGGTGCTGTCCTTGGTGTGCTGTCCCGAATTGTTTAACGTACTTATATGTAATGTAGAACTGTACAGTAGGGTGCTGTCCTTGGTGTGCTGGCCCTAATTGTTTAACGTACTTGTGTGTAATGTAGAACTGTACAGTAGGATGCTGTCCATGGTGTGCTGTCCCGAATTGTTTAACGTACTTGTGTGTAATGTAGAACCGTACAGTAGGGTGCTGTCCTTGGTGTGCTGGCCCTAATTGTTTAACGTACTTGTGTGTAATGTAGAACCGTACAGTAGGGTGCTGTCCTTGGTGTGCTGACCCTTATTGTTTAAAGTACTTGTGTGTAATGTAGAACTGTACAGTAGTGTGCTGTCCATAGTGTACTGAAGCTCATCTATCCCATCATAGTAGACATGTACCGAACAACAAGAGTCCCACAAGAAATGAAAACAAATAAGTTGGTGCCAGTTCCCAAGAAGGGCAACCTAACACTCTATGGTTCTTTTCGGGGAATCTCATTGATCTCGATTGCTTCAAAGCTATACAATAGAATTCTATTAAATCGCATCAGGGATCCCATTGAGAGACTGCTCCGTGGAAATAAGAATGGGTTCCGTAAAGGTCGTGGGACCATGGAGCCCATTTTGGCACTTAGAAGGATAATTGAAGAGCTTGTCGACAAAATTGCGTCTCCACAACTCCCTATCACCCATGATATTTGATAGATCATTCGCATCTTTAAGGTTATTGTCCTTTAAGATGCGTCTCAAGAAAGTCATGAACTGTCCACCATGCTTATTCACTCCATGGGACCGCCATAGCACAAGATTATGCACTGGCTGGTCCTCACGGCGAAAGGAATGTCCTACAAAGCGGAGGCGGTTCCATTCAAGTATCAAGCTAGGGGAGACTAATAAAATACATCCAAGGTTCTATAGAGTCTGATTGGAGATGTTTTCATTGTACTTGACACAATGAACCCGGCGCACCATTCTTGTGAAAGTGCCATCCAGAGATTTTTAAATTAAATTAAAGGAAGAACAGGAGTCTTACACCCCCAATAAAAAATATAGAATCAGGACATTTAGCCCAAAATATTTCTCGACCCCTAGGGTCATCGAAAGAACAACAAACACACAAACACAAACAAATATAAATACATGCTAAACATACAGGTATGTGTCGCAACCCTAACCCTAAGCCTACCCGCCATACACTAAATGATACCGTTAATAAACTGCACAATAGCTAAGCCTATATTCTATAAGAAAATATATGACAATACCTGTATGTTTAGCATGTATTTATATTTGTTTGTGTTTGTGTTTGTGTGTTTGTTGTTCTTTCGATGACCCTAGGGGTCGAGAAATATTTTGGGCTAAATGTCCTGATTCTATATTTTTTATTGGGGGTGTAAGACTCCTGTTCTTCCTTTAATTTAATTTAATATATACATACCAACCCCCTGTTAGTCAGTATGTCGTTAACATCAATTATCATCCAGAGATTTGGTATCCTCTGCAGTTAGAGCCCAGCATGGACTCACATAAGAGTACTGGTACTACTACTGCCGTAAATAATCGAACCTTAAGGTTCCGTTTTATTCTATGGCACTTCCAAACAGACTATTTAACGCTGCCCATGCCTTCTCCTTGCGTATCCTTCTGATAATACAAATAGCGTTAGTTTTAATTTTCAAAATAAAATCTAGAATAAATATTTGCTACACCATTTACAATACTAAAGGCCCATGTGAAGAATACCAGACTTTCTGCCGTTATATTTCACTTTGCAGTTACTGTTTTGGTTTTCACCAAAAACCACAGGTTACAGAAGGGCTGAATTTAATCAAAACAATAAACGAATTATTAGATGTACAGGTTATAAGACAGAAATAAGCGCCATAAAACAATTAATTAAAAAAAAAAAAAAATCTTCTTATAAAATTCCAATAAAAAGTCGACCGAAAAGTGAAATCCTGGTATTCTTAACATGGGCGATACTAAATAACTAACGGCACAGTAATCCACACTTTCTGATGATATATTACCATGTGAAGGATACCTGGTTTTCACTAAAAACGCAGGTTACAGAAGGGCTGTAAACGTTTATAAGATATAAATAAGCGTTATAAATCACTTATAAGGATAAATTTAAATAATAAAAATTCTTCATATATAAATTTTCAATCTAATTCCGACCGAAAAGAGAAAGCCTTGTATTCTTCATTTGCCCAAAACTAACTTTAATACGTTCACGAATTTAAACAGTGGAGTTTGTAAAATAAATAAAAAAATAAGAGTGTTGCTATGTAATGATGAAGTGAAAATGCAACCCACAGAATGCCATTTCTGAGTGAAGTACAAATGTTAACCCCAGAAATGAAAATATGGCGGTTACAGTAAAGCCGTCACAGGTTTAAAATTGACAAATACAGTAATATAATAAAGTAATATAATTATAGAAGGCTACTTCGAGTCCAAGACAGTCAGATGAATAACTTCTCACCTTATTACCTTATTATTGCATCCTTAGGTCAATGCCAGTTCAGTCTGAGTGCTTGTTAGGAAATTAACAGAGTTGTAATAAACATCTTGCTATTCAAATGTTTGGTTGGGTGGGGCTTTCATCATATTAATTTCCATGCTCTTTGTATCTGCTATAGTATAAAGAGATACGTTCTTGTCTCATGTAAGTAACATGGGGTGGTATACCCGTTATTTAATTATCACCTTAGGCCTACAGTATTTACTTATTCTTTCAGACTCCCCCCCCCCCCCCCCCCCCCCCAACGGTAATTTAGAATAATGTAAAGGGTTGGTATTATTTGGTATAAGTTAGTTTGTAGGGAGAGCGCGGCAATTGAATAAGCATTAAGTTCTGTTCGTTATTAAAATATTAATATACATTTAAGTTAACATTATTACATATAATAATAATTAAAATATTACACTTGACGCATTAACGCGATAGATGGTCTAGCATTCCCGCCCTGTGTATTGTCTACGCCGTAGTCTGTAGTAAGCACATGTAGTAGGAACAGTGTAGTACTTTTCGATTTCTACCATAATCTCCACTCATAACATTATAAATTAAGGCTCAAAGTATATTAAGGGTATCGGACTGACCTAGTGATGCCACTCACTTGTATGCTGACCATTATTATACCACCGGTACTGTTATGTCTATTACTGAAGTGCCGAATCCTCATTCAATCATTTAGTGCAAAAACCTAATGGACCGGTATTTATATGTAGCTCGAATCTGGTCACATTGACGGATATCCAAGGGACAACACACAAGGTCAGACCAATCAATTCAATAATTATATTTCAGTTTTCAATTTCCATGTCAGTTTAGTGATATATAATAACAGGAATTGTTAACTGAATAAAACTACCTACTGATTCTTAATATTAATAGTATTAAGTGTTTAGCTCGAGGTATTCATTAACAGAAATAAATAATGGATGGGTCGGGTTCAGTTGCAGCTGGAGGCCTTGCGGTAAGTGCGATAATTGGGATTGCTTGTGGATCTATTGTTCTCATCCTGTTATGTTGCCTTTGTTGTTGGTGCTGCTGTTGTCGACGGTCTACAACAAATGTCCAACACAACATGATAGTGACCGGAGCCGGTGTACCCAATGGGGACACTGAGCGGATGGTGCGAGCTGTGTAAACGCGAGCCAATGAATGAAGTTGATCACAAACTTAAAGTTGCTACGAAAACATACAATTTAACGATGTATTATCAACCGGAAGTATACTGAAGACGTGTCACAATGCAACATTTCTCACTGTTACTTATAACTAACTTCCCAGACTGTATAAAAATGTTTTGGAATTATCCACACTACATTTTCTTGGTGTCTGTCTATTGTTCGGGCTATATATGGTCGTGATATAAATGTTTTTTGTGTAGGCGCCTAAATTTTTACACTGGTGTCCGTAAACTACACCGTCACCTCTTACCTGGAATGTAGTTAGTTACTTAACCCTATTTTGGCCCTGGGGGGGGGGGGGGGGGGGTTGTCATTTTATCTTTTTGTAATTTATCTGTATCTTTGAGTCAGGTTTGTTGGGAAAACTGAGATTTTGTGACTTTTCCTAAAATTTAATTGGCTATCCAACAGAGCAAACGCCATTCACATGGCTATGATAGTTTTCGTGCTGTGGTTCCTTTCTGGCACCCATCTCCAGTATTTTTCGTGCTATAATTTTCAAAAGTTTTTATAATTCACTAAGATTAATTTATTTGCGGTATGTAGCGGTTTTTTTGGACACTGGTCGCGATTATTGAACTCAAATACAACATTCGAGAAAATTTTGGGTAATTTGAATATGCCATCAGGGCTAGGGGCACGAAAAAAACAAGTAGGCCTAGTGCAAATAAGATAATGAAAAATTAACACAAAATCAAATTGATTTTATGACCATGTAGGTTTTTTGGGATGCTGATCTCGTCGAATATGACACTGAAATATATCGTACATTGTTGTTTAGGGCATTTTTGGATATGTGTCAATGTGCGGCACGAAAAATACAAGTAGCACAAATTTGATAAACAAAAATCATTAGAAAATCAACCTGATTTTTAGATATTATGGGTTTTCTGTCACGCAGATCACGAATATGACACTCAAAAATATCGTATTATCCAACCAATTTTTTGTCGTTTGAAATTATATCCTACTTGTATTTTTCGTCCCAACAGACAAGCACCAAAAATTATCGTTGTATGTTACCACGATTGATTCATGACGAGTTGTATCGTGATCTCGTGATCAGCGACCTCGAAAAGTAAAATAGGTTCAGAATTACCAAACCAAAGGTAAAATTGAACAGCTTATAATTTTGTGCTACTTGTATTTTTCGTTCTGGGGCGCCAGAATGGCACCAAAATTGCGTTTGCATTACCAGAAATATTTATAACCAGTTTCATCTTGATCAGCGACCTCGAAAACCAATATACGTTCAGAATTATCAACCCAAACGCAAAATTTATTATTATCGTCCTAGGGGAACAAAATAGCACCAAAAATGATGGTTGCATTGCCACCCTTGTACCATCAAAATTGTGAGGTACGATCTAAAAATTTCTAAAATGAACCGCCCCACCCACCCCCCCCCCCCCCCCCCCCCCGCGTTGGTGCGTGAAAAAATTGTTTAGCTAGAAACAATCGAATAAGGTGAAACAAGGTGCCCTGCCCAGAAACGAGTGGCGGGCTGTGTTTTTTGTAAAAACAAGTGGAAACAGTCGAAATGTCGAGTTTAAGCAAGCGCGGGAAAGTGATTGGCTGCTACATATTTGACGTCACTACGCAGTGCTCGGATAATTTCTTATATTGGTTTCTAAGTAGGGTGATTTTAGATCAATAATTTCACACGTGGCTTATATCAATTGAAAGCGGAGAGTCTTGCGCGTCTTTTTACACTACAATTACTTAAATTCATGATCATGAACATTGATAAAATACTGTTTGCAATTTTGCAAACAGTTGTGCGGTCAGGCATTCAGCGACTTTATAATTGTAAATTGGTTCATTTTATCAAGGTTCCTCATCATGAATTTAATTAATTGCAGTGTTAAAAGACGAGCAAGACTCTCCGCTTTCAATTGATATAAGCCACGTGTGAAATTATTGAGATTAAATGTGTATTTAAATGGATCTAAAATCACCCTCCATAGAAACCAATACAATAAATTATCTGAGCACTTCGTAGTGACGTCAGATCTGTAGCAGCCAATCACAGCCGATTTTCAAAATTGGCTTCCCGCGCTTACTTAAACCCGTCATTTCGACCGTTTGCATGTGTTTTACAAAAAAACACACCCCGCCACTCGATTCAGGGCTTATTCAATTGTTTGTAACCCAACAATTTTTCGCGCACCAACCCTATGGTACTACTGTGCTTGGCCCACCCCCCACCCCCCCCCCCCCCCCCTAAAAATAGCTAGTTTTTCTTACTTTTTTTAATGTTCTAGAACATCATCTATTCATTTTTATAAAAAGTAATGTTCTAGAACGAATACTTTTTGTTCTAGAACATTTACTAAATTTATGTTAAAAACATTTACTAACAACTACTGACAAATTTTCATTGTAGCTAGTGATTTTTATTAAATATGTATTACAAAGATAACATACAATAAAAAATTAACAAAATTAACAAATTAGCTAGTTTTTGTTTTTTTATTCTAGAACAAAAAATATTTGTTCTAGAACAAAATTTTTGATATTAAATGAATAGATAATATGTTCTACAACATTTTTTTTAAAAAAGTAACAAAAACTAGCTAGTATAAAAAATTTGAGGGGGGGGGGGCTGCGGTGTGCCCAAAACACAGTTGTACTCAACCCTATTACGTTGTAAAATAGTCCGGGCCAGATAGGGTTTTAAGTCCACAATAATGGTGTACTACAATAAGTTATACATATTATATACCATATAACAACATATGGTATATATATAACATATTATATCCATCCATCCACCAACAGCTAGGATGAAACCATTCGTTATTGCTATGTTGGTATTTGTTAAATAACGAATATATTTTCGTTATGTACTGTATTAGTGTAGTGTGGTGTATAAATATACAATTAATAAGGCGGAAACTGAAATAGTCTCTCTGAAATAATTGTGGTTGTGATGAAGTCATCCTTTCATACCATGTTATTGGTGTGACGCGATCTAAGTGGGATACTCTATATGGGTAAATCAAGACAAATAACGGTTGATTTCCATCAAAAATGAACCTGTAACTTGTGATATTGACCTTTTTTTATTGTTTGGTTAGATAATCGGTCTGCAGTTCTCCAGTCTGCTGCTAGAGAGCGTGCGAAAGGCATAACCCTTCCAATTTCACTTATCTCAATCTGTTTAAGGGGTCGTCCATAAAGGATGTCCGAGTAAATACCGGATTTAAGGATTTACCCCCCCTTGGACAAGACCAACATTTTGACAGTTAACTTTGAAAGTCCTCAGCAAGTCTCTGCTCAAAGGATGGTATGCTTGAGCATGTGGACGACTTCTGTTACCTGGGATCATGGATCTGGAAGTCAGGTGAGGACCTTCGAATGCGTAAGGGAAAGGCATGGGCAGCATGGAATAGGCATTCCAGGATTTAGAAGTCACCGAGAATTAATGGGAAACTTGAGGTCCGATTATTTAGAGCAGCAGTAGTTCCAGTACTCCTCTATGGGAGTCCATGCTGGGCTCTAACTGCTGAGGACACCAAATCTCTGGATGGCACATTCACTTCATTGTGTCAAGTACAATGCACACATCTCCAACCAGACACTATATAACATTAGAGGTGTCTCATTGCTTCCCCCAAGCTTGACACTAGAACAAAATCGCCTCCGCTTTGCAGGATATTGCTTTTGCCGTCAGGACCAGCCAGTGCATAATCTTGTACTTTGGCAGCCTCATGGAGTGAATAAGCATGGTGGACAGCCCATGACTTTCTTGAGACGCCTCTTAAAGGACACTGGCCTTGAAGATGCGGATGATCTAGCAAATGTCATGGGTGATAGGGAGTTGTGGCGGCGCAATTCTGTCGACAAGCCGGCACAGTATTCTTAAAAATGCAGCTGCAATGCAGCATGCCGATCCTAGTAGTAGTAGTACTTTACCAGAAAATTATAAAAAATAAAATTATTAACTAGTCCCATTTACTAAATTATTGTTCTTCAGTGACATTGTTCTGCATAATATGTCGTTTTTTCTGTATTGACAAATTATCCGGTGATTTTCTCAACAGTTTTGAAGAGCATGTCACAATACTTCTTTCACATTCTTATTTTTAATTGTCTATGTTCGAATTCAGAATCGTCTTGGCAGAGTTCCGGTTCCTGATCCCAAATCTCGGATACATGCTACTTCAGTCTAAACAATTCAAGAATTGGTCATCAACCGTTTTTAGATATTTTTGTTTGCTTTACTCATATGACTATCTACGGAAGTACGGCAAATATAGTTCCAGAAATTGTGGGGTAATTATTTACTGTCACAGAGCCGAAAACCGGACAATCGGGAAATCGAGGCCGAATCGATCTACAACCGGCTGTGACAGCAGCATTCTTTAAAATCTAATTTATCCTCGCAAAGCGTAAGAATTGAGTTCAAATAGTCAAAATGTCCGGGGAATTCATATTCGACTACAAGGCAGCTCAACCAACCCCGGGCAGAAAGGGGAGGAAGCTGGACGCAATATACAAATTCATCGTCTGGCGACGGTGACATTCGACGCAAATAACAGCTGATTATGCTCAAACCTAACACTGTAACCTGTTATATTATGCTCAGTTTATTGTTTTGCGTTAAAATAACGTAACACTGTAACCTGCTCCTTTCCCTAAATTGAGAATTGGGGCCGTCCAAGTATGACGTCAGCACTTTAGGGGGGGGGAGGGGGGTTGGGAAAATCTGATGACGTGCTGATGAGGGGAGGGGAGGGGGTCAGCCAAAATCTGACGTCAGCATGTTCATTTATAGGCGCTAGAAGAGATATAGCAGAAGAGTAAATAGCTTGCCTATTTTAATTGTTCGAAGCCCCCGAAGGCCCTTAGCACGACCTTCTGTTTCAGTTACCAGTCACCATCTTTCAGTGATTAGGACGCGTGCTACTGGGGTACTGAGGTACTGGGGTTCGCCTGAAAATGAAACATTAATCCTAAGCTAATGATTGTTAAAGACTGCAGTACTGGTTCATTTAGGCCTATTATTAGCTTGTTTGTTTATTATCATTCATAAACTGCTGTCGCATCAGGTAGAAGTATGTAAACGATAGGCTATCCTACTACAACTCTATACCTTCCTATATAGATAAGCTATGTAACTACAGCCAGCCCCCGTGCACCCCCCCCCCCCCCCCTCCAATGCAATATAATACCTTTATCCTGCTGATAATAGTTTATTACAAATTTTTTTTTAATCTGATTTAGGGGGGGGGGGGGGGGGTCAACGTCTATCTGATGACATCTGATTTAGGGGAGGGAGGGGGTCAAAATTTTGGGGAAAAGTGCAGACGTCATACTTGGACGGCCCCATTTAACATTGAGGCGGGATATTAATTCGCCAAGGCGGGTTTTGCGTCCAGTTCCCCCCGTCTCGCCCTGGTTGTCCGATCTTTAGTGCAAATGCCTACCGATAGTCCTGTTGTCCCTGTTTTATGGAATTTATGTACCGTAATCAGTAACTATATAGGCTAGTATTGAAAGTCCCGCTGCTCCTGAATAAGTAAACTTTGAACTTCAGAACGTAAGATGACAATACTTTGTATTACGTCATTAGCTTTTATTATCACTGTTACTGGTGTCTATGGTTCCGATTCCAGTAACCGGGTACCCTGCCTACCTGGTCCGACCGGCGATAAACCTGCCAAGTTACCGACGTACTGTTAGACCAGGGATACCGGTACTGCTGTCGAGGGGATCACTGCTGTTCGAATATAGAGAAATTCCTAGACGAACTCGGCGATATACTGGGTGTTTCCTACAACGCGGTTATTATCATCGCGGCTTGCACTGTCATCATACCTATCCTACTCGTCGGTATCTGCTGCTGTTATTGCTGCTGTTGTCGTAGGAGGACAACCAACGTACACACAACGCTTATGGTCGTACCCCAGCCCCAGTGGGACGGATTCAATCCATACACTCGGATGCAAGATGAAAAGTGATTTATTACAGGATTAGGCCTAGTCCATGGTTGTATAGGTAGGCCCTATAGTTATAATCTCACCGTAGCATAGTCTTAATAGTCAAATAAAGATAGGCCTAGTGCTGTAGTGTGAGATAGAGACAGACAGACATAGAACAGCTTGCAATAGTTTTGATTCTTTTACGATTTGACCTGCACTTATCCTTATTGTCAAACCAATATTCGGACGCAAAATCTAATTGGCAGAATGCATAGCATACCGCGCTATGAAACGATTTGCTAATAATATGCCTCGTAATGCTGTAATGTAGTATGTCCTGCCATTTTGATAATAATAACAATAATAATAATTATTATATACGTATTAAAAAATACCGTTGCTCTGGAAACGACCTTGGTTATGGAGAAGGGCAGTGTTCAGTGAATTGTCATACGATGGAACTAAACTTCGTCGGTTGCCAATAAACTCAAGAGTTGCAAACTACAAGTGTTAATTAGGCAGATTCCCTAGGACAAATTTCTCACACAGAGCTCCTCCCGTGTCTCCATCCCACCCGTTACAGTAGAGCTCCTACCCGTGTCCCTGCCCCACCCATTACAGCAGAGCTCCTACCCGTGTCCCTGCCCCACCCGTTACAGCAGAGCTCCCATCCGTGTCTTTGTTCCACCTGTTACGTTACATCAGAGCTCCTACCCGAGTCCCTGTTCCACCCGTGGCAGCAGAGCTCCTACCCGTGTCCCTGCCCCACCCGTTACTGCAGAGCTCCTACCCGTGTCCCTGTTCCACCCGTGGCAGCAGAGCTCCTACCCGTGTCCCTGCCCCACCCGTTACTGCAGAGCACCTACCCGTGTCCCTGCCCCACCCGTTACAGCAGAGCTCCCACCCGTGTCCCTGCCCCACCCGTTACTGCAGAGCTCCTACCCGGGTCCCTGTTCCACCCGTGGCAGCAGAGCTCCTACCTGTGTCTCTGCTCCACCCGTTGCAACAGAGCTCCTACCCGTGTCCCTGTTCCACCCGTGGCAGCAGAGCTCCTACCTGTGTCCCTGTTCCACCCGTAGCAGCAGAGCTCCTACCCGTGTCCCTGCCCCACCCGTTACTGCAGAGCTCCTACCCGTGTCCCTGTTCCACCCGTGGCAGCAGAGCTCCTACCCGTGTCCCTGTTCCACCCGTGGCAGCAGAGCTCCTACCCGTGTCCCTGCCCCACCCGTTACTGCAGAGCTCCTACCCGTGTCCCTGTTCCACCCGTGGCAGCAGAACTCCTACCTGTGTCCCTGTTCCACCCGTGGCAGCAGAGCTCCTACCCGTGTCCCTGCCCCACCCGTTACTGCAGAGCTCCTACCCGTGTCCCTGTTCCACCCGTTGCAACAGAGCTACCCGTGTCCCCGTTCCACCCGTGATAACAGAGCGATTTAGTGTACGGAATGGGATTTCACTGTGTGTAGATCAATTTTTGTAGAAATAGAAAAAAAATAAACTATTGAAAATTGTAATATGTACTAGGTTGCCCTCTGCTTCAGTTCGTGTTTTTGTATCAGTATTCTGAAATTTTAATACAATAAGCTGTTTTACTATGAAAACTGAGTATGGATAGCTTCGTAAACCAATTTGTTGAAAATAAATTGGTACTTTTTGTGCAGGAAGGCACCATTTGCACTTCTTTTTTGTCTACATTTTGGTTGGGGCTTTTATATGTAAAATAGTATCATTAACACTTCCTGGGTTGCAGATATCAGTCCAAAAGTTTAGCACAATTGATCATCGACTTAGATATGCAAGCGATCTTTTTTGAAGATATCAAAATAAAATTCTTAAATTTATGGCGGTTTTAGACGACTTTTAGTACATTCACGTTGATTTGTGATCATATTTTGAGATAGTCGAAAGGTAGCAGGCACTAAATCGGTTCTTGAACATCCGAATAGCTAAACCAAACTTTAAGATTGTATCCCTAAAGAAGCTGAACAATTTGGGATATATTATGTTTGATGAAAATTAAGTGAAAAATTAAAAATTAGTAGGGAATTTAGTATGAAAAATGTCAAAATCTAAAAATTGTAAAAAACTGTTGTTTTATACAGAGTCACGAATATCTGCCATAAATAATGTTGCTCATCCTTAATACGTGCATTTTTAGACTCTGCCGTTCTCTGGGTTGTTTTCTTCTATTAAGTGAAAATATTGAATCTGACCAAATTTTAGAAAAATTTGAATTCGAAGTTTATATAAAAAATAGTAAATTTTTTTTCAAAAAGTTCAAATTTTGAGAAGTGCTGTTCTGTGGTGAAAAATCACTGATGTCACCCCATGAAAGCATAAAAATATCAAACTTTTTTTGGAAAATTTCGCAAATTTATGAAAAGTTTAATTTTATTATGGGTAATACTTATCTTAATTAATTGAAAATCACAATTCCGCTAGTGCTTCATGACCCCGTTAGTGACAATCCCGAACAGACTGATATGAAGAAAAATATTAATAGCGAGAGTTTAATTAATACAATAGCTTTTCATCTAAATGTAGGTTGTTACATCATAATTTGAGGAACACGAAACAACACAATAGTAAAAGTATGGACAGAGAAATAAAATACTCAGTGAGAAAATAATCTAGAATTTCACTAACTGATAAACGGAACGTATAGTTATTGTATGATATTTTTTCGGCAAATATATTTAAACAGCTCTTATTTTTTGCTAAAAGCCGCTCCTGTGTGGCACGAAACTACCTCCAACACCAACATTAGATAATAATAGGTAACGATACTGATAAGTTTTGAATTCCTCTCGCAATGAAATTGAGGAAAAAATCGCATACAACTACATTCATTCAACGCATACAACTACAACCAACTACTTTCTATCAATTAAATTATTCCGAATAGAATAATGTACATTATACTACAAATATTATGTTGACTAAATTGTTAAATCTACTCCAATTAATAATATCGCGATTAAGTTGGTTAAGCTACTAAAAGAAGCCGCGTAGTATTTTAAACATTTACGCCCACTGCAAGTCGTGCTCGCTCATCCATTATTAGCTTATTCAGCTGATCCCTCTGAGTTATTAACTGAATATTCTCAGCTTTCACTCTCTCCAGATCTTCTGTTTCTTTCCGCTCTTTAACGGCTAGTTCCGCCTCCAACCTCGAACACTCGGCCTTGTACTTGTCAGTCTCTTCCAACAACTGCATATATGACCGTAGCTTACTAACATGGTCGTTGTAGATCTGGACGGAGCGCGGATTACTTACATCGGGGTTGATGGGGCGGTAACGCTCGTCCAACCCACGTACGAACTCATCCAATGCGTCGTCCAGCGGACTGGGCCACGAGACGCTGCGATTCGGCGATGGGGGTCGCATCGAGTCGTCGTCGGCCGGAGGAGGCCCATCACTGTGCGTCCGGCGATGCGTACGCTGTTTGAGGATGCCGGTGGAAGCCGGCTCCGGAGAGATTAAATTCTCACTGGATCGACTCCGAACGGGACTGGAAGGACGCGCTACAGGGGGATGCTTGAAGGTGACAGCTCGGGGTCGAGTACCTGGGGATATGGACGCGGTCATCATGGTAGACCTCGTGAAGTCCCGCGGGACCTCGGTATCTTGTGTAGCTTGAGAATCGAGCGTTGTCATCGCTTCCGACGGTCGGCGTACTCGCGTCGTTGTCGTCGCGACGGGCATAATTGGAGTGTTGTAGGATTCCTCGGGACAGAGTTTCAGTAAGTCCCCTAGAATGTCCACAATCTTGGACATAGGGATGCGATCTTCGGGATCATGGGCCCAGCACTTTGTGTATATGTCCTCTATTACCGGGGGGCAGTTCTGTATGATTGGGGGTCGTAGTTTTGAGACATAAGCCCACAAGATCATGTAGGCAGTGGTGTTTTTCATGAAGGGTTTCTTGCGGGTTAAAAGGCCCCACATAATAATTCCGAAGGAGAAACAGTCAACCGTTTCGTTGTATTTAGTGCCCTGGAACACCTGGGAAGCGGAATAAAAAAACAAATTATCAGTTGAAAAGCACATATGTAAATGTGCTTGTAAAATGCGCTGATGTTAAAAAGTGTGATGTAGTTAGTTGGTGGGATTTCTCAAATTTACCAGTAAACTAATAATGAAAGTTGAAAAAAAGTATGATCTAACGAGCAGAGAAGACTTTAAAAAAAAGTAAAATTAGGTTGAGTTTCGGTTTATCAAATTAGAGCATATTAATAATTATTATTCCGGTACCGTATTTATTGTTTAACTAAGTTTATGAGTAATAATAATGACTGCAGGCGCACGGTTTTCCTACTTCACTTATCTATTGACTTATCTTATTGGATATATTATACAGTTGCAAAAAAATTGTTTGTAAGTGTGTAGAAATTATATTTTAAAAAAGCGAATAAAAAACACAGAGATGATAGGGTTGTTTGTTATACGTACCTCTGGTGCCATCCATGCAGCAGATCCCCGGTCTGTTGTCAAAGTCGTAGACATATCGCAAGCAGTACCGAAATCTGCGATCTTAAGGCAACGCCCACCGTCCGTCAGCAGCAGATTGGGCGGCTTAACATCCCTGTGTATCATCGGTTTGGGTTTCTTTGAGTGCAGATAAGCCAATCCTTTGGCGCATTGCAGTAACCAACTGAACACATTGCCCAGTCCATACGAGTACTGTGGTTTATCGCGTTTCGGATGCAATAACTCGTACAACGACCCGTTTTCAGCCAACTCCATCACCAACACACTGCTTTCAAAATCAAAGGCAAATAACTTTACAATGTGCGGATGACTGAGTTTCAGGAATTGATCCTTTTCCTTAAGGAAGTTGACAGTCACATGGATGTGTTTGATGGCCACATGTGTATCATTATAAAGTCCGAGGAATACTTCTCCGTATGTACCTTCACCCAACCTTTCTAAAATTTCTAATTCTCCTAATTCAACAGTGCCGTGAATGATTTCCTCAGCCATCGAGTGTCAGGCTAGGGGCTCTCGACTCTTGCTGTCTTGACAACAATCACCAACAATCTTGTAACAACTGAACTGTAGGTGTAGGCGGGTAGGCCGTACTATTTATTTGTTAGAAACTTTGCCGGCTAACACGGATATGGCTTTTATGGTGACACAAATTCCGATAAATATTGCGAGACTTTTCAGCGCCTCCTGTTGGCTTTTGCGTTTGTCTTCTACGGGGTCTGATGATCCGGGTCCAGGTACTTTAAACATAGCGCTAGAGAACTCTGGAACTGCTGAACTATTGAACTACTGAACTATAGGCTGATAGGCCTATATCTGCATCTGTATAGTATATGGCACTATGCACTACTGTGACACTACAGCAAGCAACAGCAGTAGGTTAGTTAGTAGGTTAGTCCTTATCTGATCTGACTTGACGGTAACTGACACTACTTGTTCCACCTTGGTGTACTGGTTTATACTTATTGGTTTATAACAGTATTATTCAGTTAAAATATGAACAAGGTACGAAACGAGTACAGTAAGTTTGGAGGTTTCTAACTCCAATAAAACCAAAACGGTGACTCAGTCAGGATAAATCATGGACATACAGTAGTATTTGGAATCAGTGTATGTAAATCGATCAGAATAAATTAAATTTTATATTTTTAGGCTGTGTTAAAATAAAAAAAAAATTAATTTACCGGGCCCGTGCAAGGCCAATTTCTGTAACAAACCACACGAATCATCAGGGCCGTATTTAAGGGAGGGGGGGTGGGGGGGGGGGGGGGGGGGGGGGGAGGGGCCGGATGCCCCAGGCCTCCCACCACGATCCCACAACTATAGTGATCGACCGAACTATAGAGCCGAACCGGAACCGAACGAGGCAATTTTCCCACTTATTTTTCCCAAAATATATAAAAAACAAAAAGATAGGCCTAGTGTGAAAAAAAGTATAAATATTTTTGTAGCTTATGAATGTATATTTTGTCACTTTCAAATTTTGCATTTTTTGATCAGATGTTTTTATACTACTACTAGGATATAAGGGTACTGACTGATATAAACAGGAACATGCTTAAAATTTCTAATTTCCACATGTAAGGATGTGCGTTTTCCTAAAATACGTTTTATTTCAAGGAAATTTCCGGAAAAGTATATTTCATCCGTAGTTACTGTACGACCACAAGAGCCAAGACAACAAACCACCTAAACATATCTAAGCAGGAATCCCTCGTTTGTACTGTTTACTCCACTTGTGTTTTACTACTGTATAAATCAGAATGTGCTAAATAAAATAATTACGGTACACCATGACCCATAAATATTGTGCCATTTTCTGATGACACGGACCCCCCCCCCCCCCCCCCCCCCAAGCGTTTTCAACAAATCTTTATCATATTGCTTGAAATAGGAAAAACAACTAGTTCCACTCATCGTCGATGTCCACATGAAGCCGGAATTTTAGATTTTGCCTGTACATTTTTTTTTATTAGAGTTTTAAACTCTTAAGGCCCGTTTCCGCGCTGCTTTTTTATGTGAGGTATTCTGAGTTTTTTTTAAGCTTTTTTTTGAGCTTTTTCTCTAGCTTTTTTCGAGCTTTTTTTCAAGCTTGATAAGCCTTTTCTAACGTTCAGATAAAATTGAGATGTAATATTACATGTAAAGATTAGATAATTATGATATTCGCCCTGCTTTTTTTCAAGCTTTTTGGAGCTTTATTCTATATTTTTAGGTTTTAGCATTCGAAAATTCTCAGATTTATCTTGAAGCAATTAATTTCTAGAAATTGTTTTAACTAAAAAAAGCTTAAAAAAAACTCAAAAAAAAAGCTGCACGGGAAACGGGCCTTTATGTGTGTCTTTTGCGAAATTGCACATCTCCCATCGTCGATATTCTTTACATTGGTCTCGGTTTGTAGATATCATTGGAAAGTTTGCGTAACAGGATTCCAAATATGTAACAATATCTGAGTTTCGTT
>JAUCBJ010005783.1:0-12207 GCA_032718475.1 Nemertoderma westbladi | reverse complement strand
CAACAACAACAAAGTATCAAGAAAAAACAGTAAGACTGAACACTCTCCTTATGATCGACCGAAAAGCTACACGTCGACAGGAAAAATCGCTCTGATTGGCTCAAGCCAAACAAAGAACCATGCGTCTAATGGCTGTTTCCATGTCAGCAACCAGCTGTTAGATGTCGTAATATGAATCATCACGGCTAAGCTGTGAAAGGTATTTGGCGCATTGCAGGTTTTTTGCCTTACCATGTCCGCTAAAACACGTATATAGCAGAATGACTTTTATGTCCGTTAAAACACCTGTAACGGTACCTTGCGGGCGAGGGGAATATATATACAGTTAGAGAACCTTTTTTAGAGTATTCCAGCGCCTGGGGGGAAACTGGATTGCGAAGCAAAAGGGCCAGTTATATCCCACAGAAGCTTTTACAACATGCAATAGATTGTTGCTACACATTTACCACGACGACATTAGATACAATCATAACTTAACTACTGAGGCGTTATACTATCTCGATAACATTTTTATTGTAAATATAGAGCTGGCATCGTATAAATTGTTAACCTGTGCGACTATATTCGGATCCGATATGTTCGTATTATATCATTTTAGTACGGGGGGGGGGGGGGGGTGGTACTGCAAAGCGGAGGCGGCTTTATTCAAGGGGAGGGGGGGGGGGGTTGTTGGCCTGTTATTAATTAAATAATTAACCTCTAAATTCTATTAATCCACCTCATTCTAAATTAACTTAATTATAAATCGCTTACATAAATGTATTATCGGCCTACACACATCACCAAAGGTAACATGTAACATATTGTCTTCGAGGTGAAGACGATGTTCTTTAGTGTCCGCCTCAATCAGATCAACAGTGTCGGTCGCATTTATATGAACTCCTATCCCAATAATAATGCCCGTTGTCCCATTCCTCTATTTCATGTTCATCACACGATTCACCAAGGCAATCATATTTATAGTGCTTGTTCTAGAAGAAAAACAAATATCTATTCAGTAATACTTAATTTACGTGTATATATATTATATCACTTAATTCAATTTAATGTTCTATAGTATTTTATTATAAATATGCTGTAAATCTGATTTTTCTGATTGTTCTGATTTTTATGTAGGCCTATATTGGTATTGTTTATACTTGTTACCTAGGCTACGTCAGCTGGTGGTGGGACAATGTTTGTTTTTATATATTATATATATTGATATTAAAATGTGATGGGATAAAAAAAAAAATATGCTGTAAATAGTGTATGAAAAAAAAAATTATAATAATATAATAAAAAAAAATAATAATAATATAATAATATAATATTTAATATTAAAAATAATAATTACAATTATTGCTGCGGTTCCTTAAGTCCTGTTTACACGTGGCAACTTTTAGAGCAACTTTCTCGGCAACTTGTAGAGCAACCCAGGTTGCCGATCAAGTTGCTCCGTGTAAACACGTAAAAAACTTGCCGTAAAAGTTGCTCAACTTTTACGGCAACTTGAAGGAATTTGCGTTGGCGAATTAAAGAGGGATAATCAAATTAAATTATCAAAAACTAGCTAGTAGATAAAATGACCCACTATTTTACAGTCAATCTAGCCAAGTTGCTCTAAAAGTTGCCGGCCAAGTTGCTGGTAAAGTTGCTGCGTGTAAACAGCGATTAAATTAAGTTGCTCCAAAAAACGTTGCTAGTTGCCGAGAAAGTTGCTCTAAAAGTTGCCACGTGTAAACAGGCCTTTAGTTATAAAATTAATTTTTCTGCGCATAATTTTAATTAATTCATTTCAAATCAAGTGAGTCCAATGAGCTCGTATATATTTTTAATAAGGGACCCAGAGTAGACCGCACACATTAATTAAACGGAAGAATGTCTCAAATATATGAATGAGACAATGTACAATATATATATAAACACATCATAATATACAATAATATTTGTAGTGAACATTTAATGTTTTTGAGTTTTTATTATACATAATGTTTTTTGTAATACAGCGTACAATATGGTTGTGCATTGGCAAGAGCTAGCAGTAGCAAAGCTAGTGGTTGCTAGCTCCTGTCACCGGTCAATCTTGGGGGGAGGGGGGTGTTTGTAGGAGGGGGGGAGGGGGGGGGGGTGGCGGTGGGGGTGAGGGTGAGTTAAGATTGGGATATATCAGTACCCATGAGCCAGGTCCGCCAGTATTGCCTGTGACTTGTTTGTTAGTGTGGTTTTACGTTTACCAAATAGGTTTGAAAAATGGATTGTTAATTTAGTTTATTTATTAATTGCTTTTTTAAATTGATAGCTAGAATTTTGTTTTAATTACTTAATGTGCGTGTTCATGGTAGTTGCTTAAGGTAATTGCTCTTATTAGTTTGTTCACTTTAGTTTTGATAGGCTTAATATGTGTTGTTGGAGCATTACCCCATATTACTTACTATTCCGTATGTAATGTATGGTTGAATTAGTGCGTAATATAGTAGTTTCAGTATATTTAGTGGTAAAATGTGACGTAGTTTGAAAAATATGCGAGAAATAAACTAGATAAACTTCGAGATTTTGTTTAGTATATATGCACAGTGGTTCGGTTTTTCCATGTAAGTTTGAAGTCTATCCAGATTCCTAGAAATTTTGTTTGTGTTACTAGCTTGACATATCATCCTTATTAGTCAATTTCTAATAGTAAATTAGTGTCATCGGCAAGTAAAGTAGTCGTAAGATCTGTGCAGTTGAGTAAGTCGTTGATTAATAGGAACAAGGTTACACTGTTAAAGCTTTTGCGGCAAAATTGTCCCCCTTTTTACACAATGCGCTGGTTACTCTAAACCTTAAATACTCTTAAGAACTTTTATATTTTATGAACTGACATAAACTCACTCCATCCAGTGTTTATTATAAGTATATAACCTTTTCGTACACTCTTAGAGAAAAACAGCTGCTTAGATTACGAAATCACCAGCCATTATTGGACAGTATTTATCTTTGTCCCCCTGCCTCTGTGTTATTTACCGTCCAATCAGTATACTTTCCACTATACGTCAGATCCATGGCCTACTATATACTACGGCCTACCAGGTCACCTTGAGAGGCCACTTGAAAAGAGGCCACTTATACACTGCGGTACAGTACTGCACTACGGTAGGAGATCTCATACCCATTTGTCGTAGGCCTATTCCCACCAGCTCTGCAGCCTAATACAGTAATAATTATAAATATTTATTAATAATTTGGCATTTTATATATCATGGAAATTAATTTATTCATGTTATTAGACTTAGTCACCTATTCACACAGACACTGGGCACCAGCGCACCACGACATTCCTTTATAACGGTTGCCGGTGCCAAGCCCCCGTCTGCCCGTCGTCAGCGTCAGACGACCCGGGAGTCGCGGTACACAGTATGGTGAACAAGTGCTGCGTAGTAAACTGTAAAACTGGATACAAAGGTTCACCTCGGAAACCATGTTTTAAATTCCCAATCGATTCAGATCTGCGAGATCGCTGGGCGAAGTTCGTCAATCGGAAGGATTTCTCCATAACGGAATATTCGAGAGTCTGCATCGACCATTTCGAGGAGGACTTCCTTAAGACAACGCTATCCGGAAACTTAGCTCTAGATTGGGTCAACATCACCTGTTCCAACTATTAGTGTTCCGGGCACACCTCAGTCACTAACGACAGTGGTTAAACAGCCTCGGCGGAATCCCCCAGTTCGTATTTTCCAACCCGACGAACAACAGTCTTTCAATATCCGTTACGGAGTTACATCTTTGGACGATGTTACTGACTCTTGCTGTCCAAATGGATATATTTTTGATAAAACAGACGATCGCGTTTTTTTTGTACGAACTCGACACACAATCCAGAATGCCTAGATTAAAGGGGTCGATTAGGATATCTCGGGATTTACACGTTCAGCTTGAACTGTGCCAGCGGCCTATTCCGCTTCCAATCTGGTTCTCAAAATCGAGTTTGTGCACAATCACAAATACGACACAAATTGAAAACTTCGCAGTATATCTGAAGAATGCCAGTGATGACTCTTCCTCAGAAATTTTCAACGAGATATGGCAATATCAAAATTATGATAAATATGGAAGACCCCCATATTCGCATAATGTCATTCGCTTTGCATTCGGATCCCAATCAAATCCATCTGACTATGTTGAAGTTTTGAACAGAGGAGGACTTAAAATACCTTCAAAAGAATTCACGGATGTTGTGGCAACGTGTTTTGCTAGATTAGACTGTGTACATCATATTCTATTGAGATCGGGTATTCCTATAAGAAGGGCGGCACTCCATTTCCTTGAACTTTATGGTACATCGCCATTTTGTGATTACCATAAGAACTACTCCGTCACGATCTATCGAACAATTATTAACATATATTTCAATAACATGCAGAAGGCGAAAAGTGACGAAATTCGATGTGATAGTATCACAAACTTTAAGAAAAGGCAGATATCCAAATTCCGTAAATGAGTTATCAATGTGCTTCTATAATTTATAATTAGCTTTTCTTAAGTACATTTATAAATTAATTACAGTAGATTAATTCTTAATAAATAATGATAATATTAATATCGAGCAGTAGACGAGCCGATATATTCCATAAAAATTATCACTTTTTAAAAAGAAAGTATTGTCGTTAAAATTAAACATCAATACAAGATTGAGGAATATTACAACAATCAATAAAATGTTTTCTAAAAATAGCAGGTTTCCCGATTAATAACACAATATATGAATGCTGTTTAATTCGCGATGTTTCGTGTGTATACTTGTATAATTGTGTGCTCAGGCTACGCCTGACTTCGTGACTCGACCCACATACTGTATTAACGCGTTTTTACACGTCGATTATCGTCTGACTAGAGGAATAGTCTCGGGCTTTCAACCAGTCTTCATATTGAAAATGTCAAAAAAGTTAGTTGTCCATCGTTTCAGGCTGCCAATAAACATTTAAAAATACACCCATTGAATTCGCGATGGTCGATTTAGTGGTATTAGGGGGTGGGTGGTAAATTTGGGTACAACTTACCAGTTACATCATATTGAAATAAGTGGCCTCTTTTCAAGAGGCCTCTCAAGGTGACCTGGTAGGCCGTAGTATATAGTAGGCCATGGTCAGATCCCCTGATTATGGATGGATAGCATGGTTACTGATTTCTGATTAGAGTTTTGCCTGATTCTATGGATTCTACGACATTCGATGGTGATTCATGCCTTGTTGACTACTTAAGGCAAGGACTTTGCTGCAACTCCTTCAGTGAGTGTGTATACACTTCCTGACTTTCGCCCAGAAACATCAGCGGCCAGAGAGATGACAGAACGCAAATCTATTAACTTAAATTCATACTTGGCTCTCACGTTTATACTTTGATTAACTTTCCATATTTCACTGGCTGATGTCTGACTGCTGATATTGCCGCACCGCATCTTTTATACTGTTTTATGCTGTTATAATATATTGTAATTTGTATCATATTGATTAATGCTAATAGTTGGAGAATACTTACGAATAACCGGTAGATCTCTTGGTTTTCATGATTTATTGAGATAAACGGAGGGGGGTACTATTCACAATTGCCTAGCTCAAATAGCAGTGGTTTGTATGAGTTTATGCTGTTTCATAGTCCCCAACGTACGTGAGTTAAGTTTCTCCTTATATGCGAGTAAAATTGGTGACAGTCGGCAAATTAGCGTGTTTCAGTACTATTGTCATCTGTGTGAGTGTGTACGATTAATAATACATCCCTAAAGGGTGTAAACATTTGCGATATCTCATGCCCACCCGTTGTAATTAGTATAAGTCATATCTCTGCGTGGTATTTAAAGCGAAGCACCTGAAAGGAACTGTTAGTATTTAACTGAAAATAAACATAGTTTTTTGGAGATTATATAGTAAAGATCAATCGAATAATACAAAGTGTCCTACATCTCTCTCTGCCATAGAATCCAGTCTCCCGCCTCCGGTGGGTCATACGCCGCGCTAGACTGGCTTCGGCTGTGTTCATATTTGTACGGGCTGTCAGGTATTATAAGACACATAAATTAACAGGTTAAACTGGTAAAGGTCTAAAAGCGCGAACATGCACTAATTATACTTCACAGTTACACGTGTTACACAGTGGACTAATATTGGGTCTAATTGGAACTAGTTAAAAGTTTGAGTGGTGTGCCTCGTATGCCGTATTAGTGATAATTTATTTTGGAGAGTATCAAATACCTTTTTGAGATCGATGGAGATTATACATGCCGATTCTTGTGTGTCGTATGTAGGCGAGTATATAGGCGTTCTGTTATGCTTAGTAATGCGTCGGTCATACCTACAGTAGGTCTACAATACATCGTAGCTCGTTAATCACCAACCTTAACTATAATTCGTTTAATTGGCCATTCTTACTACAGGTACCGGTGTACTAACCTCGGAACAGCATTTCGTGCAAGTTTGCGCGAAATGCCAACGAACGTATTTCTGGCGGCACCAATCCTTATGAAATGTTCCATGTCGCTTCGAAGCCTGCAGGAATCCATCGGCCTCAGACTTGTCAACATCATGCTGAGGAAGATTTCCCCCAAGGGTCATCCAGATGTTTAACATAACGACAATTAATATCAAGTTAAAGTTCATTTTGTATTTTAAATTTAATATCATACTTAACCTGTGTTCACTACTGTAATTATAAGACACCAATTACACAAATACCGGCCTTCCCTCAGGGCGTGAATCTCCTTAGAAAATTTTGGTCAGGTCAAATATTCTGGATCATTGCTTCAGAAAACTTGCCACCTACCTCCATGCAGCATAAAGGAGGTACCACATGTGGCTGCATATGCATAGACCTTCTTACAGTAGTAAGGGTGTAATCTGGTCCTGTAACTATAAGGACCCCCTTCGTTCTGTGATAGGGACGCCCTTGGTCCTGGATTAAGAACCCATACTCCGCTGCAGGGGGGGTATGGCCTGATCAGGCAGTTGGTCATCTACCAATAATGGCTGGTATTGAGGAGAATGCTCCAAATCCCAATTGAGGGTGCACTCTACTGCGACCTGCACCTGGCAGCAGGGGTAAGGGACAAGCAGATAAGCTGCACAGCCAATGGTTGGTCATGTGCTGCAGAGTAGGTATGGGTGATGGGCATGGGCAAGCTTCATTATTTTTGAGAAATCGCAATTTTATCAAAAATAAGCTAATTTTGCGATATATTTCATTTTATTTTTGCTATTTTTGCGATGTTGTCTAAATCATCTTGTAATGATATATATTACTGTAAATATTGAAACATATACAGTACTAGAATCTTGAGTAAAGCCGACTCTTAGTACAGCTTTGAAAAAACTCAATGTTTAAAATTTAAAATGACAACTATAAAAGATAAATCATGTTTAGTTTTATTCTGACCTACCAGACCACAGGTAACACTTTAGCCTATACCGTGAAAATGAATGTTAATATAACAATATGGATATAATATGTCGCGAGATGAAACAGGAATTAATGTCATATATGGATAAAAGAGGTCTTTCTGAAGAAGATGACAAATTATACTGGTCTAAACGGAGAGAATATAAATCCATGGTGAAATACAAAAAGGCAGAATATGATGAACATGCTCTTTTAAATGAATTACATGATACTGAGATTACATCGTGGTCCTTATTTCAGGGAAAAAAGTAAACACAGTGGCGCCAATACCAACAGACTATCTAGAACAGCACTTCATCAACCTTATTGGGTGTGTAAAGGATCCTGACAATATGCAGTTTCCGGTAACTACAACAGCAGAAAAGTCTACAGATGATTGGTATAACGAGCCGATAACATCTACTGAGGTTGAAGAAACAGTGGGAGGCTTGTCAAATAAGAAGGCATGTGGCCCAGATAAACTTTATAACGAGCATATAAAGCAATCGTTACCAATAATTATAACATTACTCGTTTAGTTGTATAATTTGTCTCTGAATGCTGGTTCAGTGGAATTACTGTAGCAGTGGGGGTTTAGAGGGGGTATTGTACAAAGGCATAGGAGAGAAATCCTCGCCATATAATTATAGGGGGATAGCGCTGATTAGTGTGCTGTTGAAACTACTCACAGCTATTATAAATAGACGGGTGAGAAAACATATAAATCACCTACTACCATGGGAGCAATTCGGGTTTACTCCGCGGTATCTTGCAGGGTGATTCATTCTCACCCACTTGTTTCTTAATATTCATAGCTGATCTAGCTATCGTTCTACGCCAATTAGCTGCAACACTGAGGTTCATCTTTTTCGCAGATGATCTTGTGATATACTCAACAGTCCGCAGCGACATCCAACAAGCCTTAAATGAATCAGAGAAATGGTGCAACCAAAATGGTATGGAACTCAATATAAAAAAGACAAAGATTATCAAATTTAGACGGGCTGGCCGACTAGCACATTTAGATGTACATGTATTTACATATGCTGGACAAAAAGTTGAAGTAACAAACCAACATGAATATCTGGGAATTGTATTGCAGCCGTCACTTTGTTTCTCAAAGCATGTACAACAAAAAAAGCGAAAATCATTTGCAGCTATTGGTTGCCTATCTAACCTACAGATGTTGTCAATAACTACGGGTATAAACATTTTTGAAATTAAAATCTTGCCAATAAATGGTTGTTTATGCATTCTCGAAGATTGGAAAATTTTTCACTCTCGAAAATTTAATGGAACTAGACAGGATAAAATTTGCATTTATCAAGAAGCTCCTAGGTCTACCAAAAAACGCCTCGGCAACGATGGCCATGAAACTTATTGGATGCCCTACTTTAATTGAGAAATGTACTGAAACGATATTCAATCCGACGATCTTGGAACAATACAGGAATCACCGCCGTGAACGCGAACAAAGTTTCGAATTAGAAAATTATTCAGCGGGGCATGCGTTTTGCTCGGATGTATGGCGGCAACCACTTCAACGCAATCGTCATTTGGTAACACGACTCACAGCCCATGGATTCCATTATAAAGTATGTGAAAACTCTACGCCATTCCACAAAATCTCACAGGACTGCCGTTGTAAACATTGTAATGAAATGTCGATGACAAGATATCATGTAACTGAATGCACGAAATGTCCATCTATTGCCAAGCTTGGTGCCTAACCATAACCACTAACCAGTTTAATTCACTTTTAGCCAACTATATGGTGTAATTACCAAATTTTAATTTTTATTATTTTATTATTTTATAGGTCTTATAGTAAGATTAAATTTACTCCGCACGGAGTGTATATAACGTTAAAAGTCGAGGAAATCCTGCCAAGTACCTAACTGATCAAGACTTTGCTGATGACTTAGGAGTACTCTCAGAATCACTAGAGGGAGCCCAACGGCTCCTCAGCTCATTAGAAAATGCTGCTTTTAGTGTTGGTCTTTTTATTAACTCCAGAAAGACCAAAATGTTGACAGTTGACTTTGAAAGTCCTCAGTAAGTCTCTGATCGGATGAGCATAAGCTCAAAAGATGGTATGCTTGAGCATGTGGATGACTTCTGTTACCTAGGATCATGGATCCGGAAGTCAGATGAGGACCTTCGAATACGTAAGGGAAAGGCATGGGCAGCCTTGAATAGGCTTTCCAGGGTTTGGAAGTCACCGAGAATTAATCGGAAACTTAAGGTCCGATTATTTAGAGCAGCAGTAGTTCCAGTATTCCTCTATGGGAGTCCATGCTGGGCTCTAACTGCTGAGGACACCAAATCTCTGGATGGCACATTCACAAGAATGCTACACCGGGCTCATTGTGTCAAGTACAATGCACACATCTCCAACCAGACACTATATAACATTGGAGGTGTCTCATTGGTTCCCCCAAGCTTGACACTAGAACAAAATCGCCTCCGCTTTGCAGGACATTGCTTTCGCCGTGAGGACCAGCCAGTACATAATCTTGTACTTTGGCAGCCTCATGGAGTGAATAAGCATGGTGGACAGCCCATGACTTTCTTGAGACGCATCTTAAAGGACACTGGCCTTGAAGATGCGGATGATCTAGCAAATGTCATGGGTGATAGGGAGTTGTGGCGGCGCAATTTTGTCGACAAGCCGACACAGCATTCTTAAAAATGCAGCTGCAATGCAGCATGCCGATACTAGTAGTAGTAGTAGTATATATCGTTAAAAAAATATATAAAAATAGGCCATATACCATATAAAACTATTATACCAACTACACGGCGACCCTACTCTGACACCACGTTTACAACTACATACAGTACACCGATCATACTAAACAACATGCCGAAAAACACGCCGACACTGTGCCGACATCACGTCAACAACATGCAGGCGGGTCGTTTGCACAAAAAGTGGCCAAATTGCGTCCCCTGTAATTTCGCCATTCCATGAGCCATAACTCAGCAGAAAATAACCAAAACCATATAAACCTTTATATATTTCTGAAGAGTGAATTTTCGCCCATTTTTTGGCATTGGTTTTAAGCAATTTGACATATATTTCCATCGGAATACAAGCATGAAAATACATTTTATGCGATATCTCGTTCTATGTTTTTGAGATACAAACAAGCAAACAGTGGCGCTACTCCTATCCCAAGATTTGCTCCCAGTTATTTAACTGGTACTCATTTTATCGACCCCAGTGGATGAAAGGCTGAGTGGACCCTGGCGGGACTGGACCTACAACCATTAGATTGCAGGCCCGGCGCTCAACCAACTGAGCTACCCCGCCTTGAGATACAAACAATCATAACCAAATGTCAGTAAGAGATACTTCCATTAAACTATATATATCGACCAAAAGCTTATTTCGTGATCTACAATCCAGTACTAGTCGTTATGCGGGTACACTTCTTTAAAATTCGTTTTTGAAGCACTAAAAAATGCTATAAATTCGTTTTTAGAAATTTTCATGTGTTGTAACGCTCGTTTTTTTAAAGATAACTTGTGTGAAATGTGTGTGTTTCAAAGTAAGTATTTTCCGAAAGATAATTTTTTTGGGTATCCGACGTATATACGATTGAATGCGAAGCGATAAGTCTAACAGAAATTATGCCCAAAAGGTAACCAAGCAGTTTTTTTTACGTCATTGGAAATTTCCCCCCTTGTAACGCCTAACTTTTCTTCCACAAATCGGCTTTACTCCATTTAGAGTTTTTGTAGACCGTTTCTGAAGGCGCTGATTGCTAAGCATGTCCCCAATTGTCCTGCATGTAACGGTATGTAACGCATTGTAACGCTGTCTCACTTGTAAAGCATGCACAGAACGATGTAACGCAAAGAAACTGTAAAGCACTTTCGTTACAGATGAGACATGTCCAAAACGTAACGCATGTTTAAACAAGGAAATTTACCCTATTGTATCATAATAGTATCATAATAATATGGTAAATATACGTCATAATATAATACGTTCATATTATTATTATCTTATGTAATTGGTCAGTTTTAACTCTAGCGACTACCTGATTGGTTTAAACTTGCGTTACATATATGAGACAAAGCGATACCGACGAGACATACGTTTTTCGTCCATAACTTTTTTACTATTGGTAGCAAAAATGAACCACTATGAAATTTGAAATCAGCACGCTAAGGGCTTTCGAAATATGTATGATTTGATAGGGTTGGCGAAAATATTTTTTAACCTGGAATTTGGCCACTTTTTGTGCAAACAACCTCGACACTGTGCCGACATCACGCCGATATGACACGGATTCAATGGTTACATCACGCCGACATTGAGCCGACACAACGTCCACACTACGCCGACACCATTGCTGACACTTAACGAGTAAATTTATCACAAAAGTTAAGAAGGAAATCAGATCAGAAACTGTTGTAAATGCTCCAAAAACCTATCCTATTCTTACCTATACATACATTTTTTCAGAAAGGCAATCAAAGATGGCAATTATATAAACAATAATTGGACACTGTTCTCTTTACCCTGTCCTCCTGTGTAGCTATCATTACCATTGTTTAAATGAATTATATTTTATATTACAAGTGTGTGATTATATAATAATTACACCATGAACCGTGATGATGATGATCGGCTTGCACTAGGGTGCAGTGCCGGCGGCCCCAGAAACATAGCGCCCCCAGATCTTGCGGTCAGCCATACAATTTCCTAATTCATTCCTGTTCTCAAGTCCTGTGTCCTTGAGCAGGCGTTTGAGGAAAGTCATTGGCTGTCCACCACGTCTATTCTCGCCAGCAGGCTGCCACAGC
>JAUCBJ010005782.1:0-30615 GCA_032718475.1 Nemertoderma westbladi | reverse complement strand
ATGCAATAAAAGCAATACAGTACAAACACAGCGAGGGCAGTGGTAACGTGCAAAGTTGCAAGGATTCCAATCTGTAACAATAGATTACACATAAATCTGATGTATTACGATATATTTTACGACAAATATGACAACAACGAGAGACGGTTCATTATAGGGAGACGTAAATGCATATCTTATGTCTTGGCTCACTCCACAATGATGTTTATTGTATTAATCTAGAAATAGTGGGCTATTTTACTTGTATGAGGCAGATTTGGGGTTTTTTGATAGGTGAAAAAACTAGCCTTTAAAAGTACCCTGAAATTTTGCTTGTATATACTTCTCGTCGAGGCGCATCTTTTGGGCTGGGTGTCATATCCAGGAAAAATCTGGTTTCCATGGCAACGGACATAGAAAAAAGTCTATGTATTTCAAGTCAATATTTATAACTCTATTTGTAGGAAAACTATAATAGATATAAAACTTGGGGTTTCGCAACACAACTATAAGGTCCATAGCAGATCCGATTGAGGCTAAATAGAAAATCCAGTTACCTTGGCAACCGGGATAAACAGATGTTAAAATTTATAAAATGTTAATTTGAGGCCTAAGGGCAAGGTGTTATGACTTGGGACCAACCCCTACCCTCACTATATAACTTATTCTGCATCCGAATTACATTGTTCTATTTTTCAGTTACCATGACAACCGCTGAAAACAGATGTTTTTATTCAAAACTTATTCATTTGGACATAGACTTCACGATAAAATTTTACAAAACTGGGAATGTGTTATCTGGACCATTAGTTGGAACTTTTAGTGAAACTGAAAACGTTCCAGAAATATCTTGTTACCATGGTACCTGGAGTTTATTAAAGTCTATATCATTCAAGTCTAAATTCAATACTCTATTTGTAGCAAAATAATGTAATAAATATAAATTTGGGGTTTTGCAACTCATCTGTAAGGTCCATATACAATCCATTCGAGGTTAATTACACAATCCAATTACCATAGCAACAAGACTAAACAGATGTTAAAATTTCTAAAATGATAATTTTAAACACAAGTTAATAGTATTATGACTTGGGACCAAGACCTACCCCCACTATATGACTTATTCTGCATCCGAATTACATTGTTCTATTTTTCAGTTTCCATGACAACCACTGCAAACAGATGCATTTTGATAGAAAATCGGTAATTTGGGCATAAACTACAATAATTTCTGAAACTCGGTATATGTGTCATCTGAACCACAATCTGGACTGAATCTTTTTTCAAAGGTAAAACCAACAGTTCCAGAGAATTCTAGTTTCCATGGGAATATAAGTTATTTATTGGCAAATGCTACTAAACTAGGCTAAGCAGTGGCCCTTTGTTTAATTTTCCTTAGCTTCGTGGTTGCATTTCCTTTAGGAAATGCCTTTCTAGTATTAATCTAGAACATTATTATTGCTCGTCCAAAGGGGTGTTTTTAATTTCTATTGACAAGACAACATTGATTTTGGTTTACGAGCGATTAAAGCGTCAGAGTTCAATAATACGAGAGTTCCATTAACGATATATTTTGTAAAATTTGTAAAACTGTATTGTAGAACATAATAAAAACTATTTATAAATGTTGAAAATTATATGCATATTTATTTATTTATTATTATTTGTACGAATAATTTTCTTTTCCATACAAGTTGTACAAGTTGTTGTCAAGTATATTTCGAATAGCATTTATATTATCCTCGTTCACATTACTTTTGCGTAGATTGACTGCACAATTGTAGTAATATTAAAAGAAGGATAGTAGTCGAGTCAATCTAGCAATAATAAGTATTTCGCAATCAATCCGAAGCACATATTTTGGATACCTTATTAATGACCAAAAAAGTCTATAAAATTTTATTTTACGGATCGTATGTTTATTTATGGAAATTCTGCGTAAATTTGCATAACACAAGCCAAACAAAAGGAACAGTAGGGAAAAGTAAGTAGCAAGTTCCACGAAGCTAAGGAAAATCAACTACTTTCGCTAAGAAAGATTTTCCTTAGCTGAGATGGTCTATTCATAGTGGGCTATTTTACTTGTGTGAGGCAGATTTGGTTTTTTTTGATTCCGGAAAAAACTAGCCTTTAAAAGTACCCTGAAATTTTGCATGTATGTACTCCTCGTCGAGGCGCATCGTGTGGGATGGGTCTCATATCCAGGAAAAATCTGGTTTCCATGGCAACGGACTTAGAAAAAAGTCTATGTATTTCAAGTCAATATTTATAACTCTATTTGTAGGAAAACTATAATAGATATAAACTTGGGGTTTCTCAACTCAACTATAAGGTCCATAGCAGAGCCGATTGAAGTTAAATAGAAAATCCAGTTACCTTGGCAACCGGGCTAAACAGATGTTAAAATTTATAAAATGTTAATTTGAAGCCTAAGGTTAAGGTGTTATGACTTGGGACCAACCCCTACCCCCACTATATAACTTATTCTGCGTCCGAATTTGATTGTTTTATTTTGCAGTTACCATGACAACCGATGAAAACAGATATTTTTATACAAAAATTACTCATTTGGAGATAGACTTCGCGATAAAATTTTACGAAACTGGGAATGTGTTATCTGGACCACTAGTTGGAACTTTTAGTGAAACTCAAATCATTCCAGAAATATATAGTTACCGTGGTAACTGGAGTTTATTACAGATTATATCATTCAAGTCTATATTCATAACTCTATTTGTAGAAAAACCGCAATAGATATAAACTTGGGGGTTCTCAACTCAACTATAAGGTCCATATCAAAGCCGTTCGAGGTTAATTATAAATTCCAGTCACCATAGCAACAAGACTAAACAGATGTTAAAATTTATAAAATGATAATTTGAAGCACAAGTTAATACTATTAAGACTTGGGACCAACACCTACCCCCACTATATGACTTATTCTGCATCCGAATTACATTGTTCTATTTTTCAGTTTCCATGACAACCACTACAAACAGATGCATTTTGATAGAAAATCGGTAATTTGGACATAAACTACAATATTTTCTGAAACTTTGTATATGTGTTATCTGAACCACAATCTGTACTCAATCTTTTTTCAAAGGTTAAAACAACAGTTCCACAGAACTCTAGTTTCCATGGGAATAGAAGTTAATTATTGTCAAATGCTACTAAACTAGGCTAAGCAACGAACCAAAGTGTGGCGGTTTGTTTAATTTTCCTTAGCTTCGTGGTTGCATTTCCTTTAGGAAATGCCTTTCTAGTATAGTAATGTTCCAGAATAATTTAATTAATTTCACAATAAGCTGTGATTCAATGTGAAATTAGTAATATTTACACTGGCGTGTAACACATTAATTGCTATATCTCGGAAACTAGAAGTCGCATCAAATTATTAAATATTTCAAAAACAGCATTATTTCTGGGTCTGACAGCATAGTAAACTCACCAACGATCAACCAGTTACATAGCTATATACTCTGCGTCAGCAGCACCCTAAATTTCAATATTAATATTAATAGTAGTAAGGCCTTCCTCACAAGGAGCAATTTGTTTCTGTAACTTGTTGCTGGGCTCCTCACGCGTGGGAAACTTGTTACTCGAGAAAATAACAATTATTTCAAAATAAATATCCAAAATCTCCAGACGTTTTATATAAAATAAAAATATTAAATCATTCAAATGATCTAATATAGCTAGTTGAAAAATTGGATGTAATAAAACTTTTAAAAAATGTTGTAGCAAGTTGTTTCTGAACTCCTTAGCCCCCCCCCCCCCCCCCCCCCCCTCACACTGAGCAACTTGTTTCTGCAACTTGTTTCTGAAACTTGTTGGGGACCCTCTCACACACACCAACTCTTGTTGCGCAATGTTTCTGAGTGTGTCCATCAACTTTTGGCTTACCCCTCACATGGAGCAACTCTTGTTTCAGAAACAAGCTGCAGAAACAAAAGTTGCTCCATGTGATATCAATGCCGTATCACTGAAATACATTCTAGAAAATGAAATTATGTGTTTTAGGTTGGCAATGTTTTTTTCTCCTTAGCTATCGATATTTATTCGTTACATATTATGATAATTGAATATTAAATGATGAATATAAAATTATTATTGACAAATTACTATAATTGATAATCAGAAAATCCTAATAAATTTGAGTTTATCTTCCGAGATTGGACCGCAGACTTTCCCTATTATTTCTTTCACCGTTTCCGCGATCCTGATTTCTTCCCTTTCTTCCCCTTGGCCTTTCTACCACGACTTCTCCCCTTTCGACTCCTTGATCTGCTTCCCTTTCCCTTCTTCTTCCCCTTTCCACTCTTGCTTCCCTTTCGCCTCTTCTGTCTCCTTTTCTCCATATCTGTCCTTTCGGTTGACCTACTCACATACCCCTTCTGTTTATAACTGACTAAGTCATCACTTGGCATCCCAACCTCACGCAACTTTCCACTTTCACCCTCATTGTGGTTTCTTTGAGACATCGCGGCTATTAATCAGATTGAATTATATTGTATTGTGCACTTACTTTTGATTTAACTGTTTTCAATATGACAGTTTATCTATGTTTTTCTCTTATATATGAAGATTAAATTCTAGAATTTGTTATCCATTGGTTAGTTATATTAAAATTATGTGATTGGCTCTTTATGGCTACAACATTGGAAGGAGTATAATTCAGTTAACGGCATTCAACGGTCACAGTAAGCCTATTTGTGAATAGGAGCTTTTCGACTAACTTCTATATTCAAATATTATTCGCAGTGATTATCTGTGATATATTAGCAGTGAGTGAGTCCGCGGGGAATTTATTAACTATTTACATCATTGTGTGCAAAGTAGCACTTTGCAGCGTTATGACCCGAGTTTATTTATGTACCGAGCGAGCGCAGCAAGGGAGGTTTACATAAATAAACTACTACTACTAGGATCGGCATGCTGCATTGCAACTGCATTTTTAAGAATGCTGTGCCGGCTTGTCAACAAAATTGCACTGCCATTAAATAAACATAAATAAATACACAAATACACTGAAAAGTGACCTTTGCAAGCAATGATGTAAGTAATTTTGTTACATTATGTCAACTTATCAGCGTTCGGTATGTGACGAAAGGATTTTATGGATGCAATTTAAACATTTTAATCATGTACTATTTCGAATATAAGTGAAATTTATTAACAGGTACGCAGTATTAATTAAACATTTGTATCTAATTAAAGTTTATTGTTGTTATCTCCTGCATGGATGTGATAAATCTTTGATCAGTCGTCGACAGAGTCACAGTCTGTGTTAGTTTAGTTATACTGAACAAATGTCGCCATATTTTATTTGCTCATTTTCTCTAAAATGTCTTCTATAGGACGTATGGAATACAATCTTACACGTTAAAGAATAATAATTATTACATAGAGTAGCTAGTCCCGTCACTTCAAACTGGACGCACGCATTATGCAAACACGTGATGCTTTATTGAATAAAGAAGCACACAATAATATAAATAGAAATAATACATTCTGGAATACGGTAATTGAAGTTGTTTCCATGTCATTGATTACTTTGCAGCGTTACGTCCTATTGGCCGCAACGTTGCGAAGTATACTACTTTGCAGCGTTACGAGTAATTCACCAGAACACTGTTAGTTGATATAATGTAACAAAATATAATTAATATATTGTTTCGTACAATGGGAAAAGCTGCCCTATTCGCCCCCCTCATAATCTCACCTATATTAAACGAAATTCAGATATTTTTACCGGGTTTTGTAATCCTGAAAATTTATATCCTGTTCGATAGTAAAAAAAACAATAACGTAAGGTGACGACAAAATAGCTGCGACTCGACTGGTGCAAGTTTCCGCACTATTGGTAATTGATAGGATATTTTTTAAAAAGCTCTTATCAAAAGAGCGGAAGATTCACCCACTACGACGTCAAACCAGCTTCTTTGTTTCAATCTAATTAAGATTTGTAGAATACAAAGCATACTTTTTATTCTTACAAATGGCTCCTTTGTAATATAATTTTAATTTTTTTAATTAAATTGCCAATGCGTCAATGGGAATGAAATATGCCAAAGCTTCACCCTAATTTAACACAGGAAATTATTCTACATTTTAATGATGTTAGCGCATTTGATAAAAAAGACGTTCTTTCAATCTCAATTTTCATATATTGTGACTTCTTCCTGTTACTTAATAAACCATGCAATAATGAAGCAAAATGTCCGGTCTGATACACTGAGCGGGAGTGTTGCTAGTGTACCTTCAACGAAGGCCGCCGTGCTGAGCGGGAGTGTTGCTAGTGTACCTTCAACGAAGGCCGCCGTGCTGAGCGGGAGTGGCGCTAGTGTACCTTCAACGAAGGCCGCCCTGCTGAGCGGGAGTGGCGCTAGTGTACCTTCAACGAAGGCCGCCCTGCTGAGCGGGAGTGTCGCTAGTGTACCTTCAACGAAGGCCGCCCTGCTGAGCGGGAGTGTTGCTAGTGTACCTTCAACGAAGGCCGCCGTGCTGAGCGGGAGTGGCGCTAGTGTACCTTCAACGAAGGCCGCCCTGCTGAGCGGGAGTGGCGCTAGTGTACCTTCAACGAAGGCCGCCCTGCTGAGCGGGAGTGTCGCTAGTGTACCTTCAACGAAGGCCGCCCTGCTGAGCGGGAGTGGCGCTAGTGTACCTTCAACGAAGGCCGCCCTGCTGAGCGGGAGTGTCGCTAGTGTACCTTCAACGAAGGCCGCCCTGCTGAGCGGGAGTGTTGCTAGTGTACCTTCAACGAAGGCCGCCCTGCTGAGCGGGAGTGTCGCTAGTGTACCTTCAACGAAGGCCGCCCTGCTGAGCGGGAGTGTCGCTAGTGTACCTTCAACGAAGGCCGCTCTGCTGAGCGGGAGTGTCGCTAGTGTACCTTCAACGAAGGCCGCCCTGCTGAGCGGGAGTGTCGCTAGTGTACCTTCAACGAAGGCCGCCCTGCTGAGCGGGAGTGTCGCTAGTGTACCTTCAACGAAGGCCGCCCTGCTGAGCGGGAGTGTCGCTAGTGTACCTTCAACGAAGGCCGCCCTGCTGAGCGGGAGTGTCGCTAGTGTACCTTCAACGAAGGCCGCCCTGCTGAGCGGGAGTCTCGCTAGTGTACCTTCAACGAAGACCGCCCTGCTGAGCGGGAGTGTCGCTAGTGTACCTTCAACGAAGGCCGCCCTGCTGAGCGGGAGTGTCGCTAGTGTACCTTCAACGAAGGCCGCCCTGCTGAGCGGGAGTGTCGCTAGTGTACCTTCAACGAAGGCCGCCCTGCTGAGCGGGAGTGTCGCTAGTGTACCTTCAACGAAGGCCGCCCTGCTGAGCGGGAGTGTCGCTAGTGTACCTTCAACGAAGGCCGCCCTGCTGAGCGGGAGTGGCGCTAGTGTACCTTCAACGAAGGCCGCCCTGCTGAGCGGGAGTGTCGCTAGTGTACCTTCAACGAAGGCCGCTCTGGTGTATCTGTTTATTTCCCCTTTCTCCCTGCGATGTATTGATTTGCTCTATATTTCGCTCAGTCTAATACGGTATTTGATCATCTATTATATTTCACTAATATACAGTACCGGGAGGGTGTGGCAACACAATACAACAAGCAAATGTCTGACTAATTAATTATGTAAGGTAAGGACTCAAGTCTGGTGACTGTGTTTCCCTTTAGAGGAAACGTATTGTGACAAGTCTTTGGGTCTAATATTGATATCACTACAGTATTCAATTTGTGACAACTCTCAATCGTGATGTAATTAATAATAAGAGCTTTGCTTATATTAATGGTCTGAAATATCGCCATATATTAATTATTTATTAAGTTAGAGGTACGACGGCACACATGTATTTGATACAATTGTCCAGATTATCTCTGACACTCAGTTACAGCGACCTACCTTGTTGTGGTGTGGCACGTGTAAAACTTCCTTGATTCTGTAATATCGGCGATATATTAAGCAAATAATAATGACAAATTGAGTTTATCAGTAGAATATCAAACATAACGATAAATAATTATAATTTAATTATTAACACTTTGACTTTAGACCTGTAATAATCACCAGTCATTTAAACCCTACCGAAGATCAATGCCTCTGCATGGGCAACGCGACTTCTTCTGTACAACAATAATACGAAAAGAGTGAATAAACCACAGAACTAATCGTACTTATATATCCACCCATCAGTAAGGAGCATAGCCAATAAGGCAATTATACAAATTGGATATGCAGATAATGGCTCTGGATGGCGTCAAACCTTTGATAATGCTTAAAACCTTTGATAATGCTTAAAACCAGATAAAAAACATCGATATTATGACGCAACCAACTTTATCAATAAAAATGGTGTTTTGAACTTAAAATTAGCAAAATAAGTAATCTAAAATAGCCAAGTTCATACTTGCATCAACAAATGAATTTTAATATAAAATCAACTAGCAAACAGTTCAGGGTTTGCCATTAGGATGCCCAGATAGAATATGCTTTTAGGTCAATATATCGATGTGTGTTCGATTATTATAATACATTAATTGTGCTTTAAAAAATTAGAATAATAGCTATCTCCACCACCCTTAATATAGGTAAGGCGATTGCTGGACATTAATTATTACAGCTGGAATGGAGAGTTTTTCCAATTTTAAACTTATTTTATCTGAAAAGTCCACTTTTTCTCACTAAAATATGAGAAAACAGTGTGAGAAAGTACTGCTTTCGCACACTCATTAATACTTTCTATCATTAAATTAGTGATAGAAAGTGTGAAATTTAGTTTGGTCGGCTGCGCGCTGAACTTTGGCTCTTAGTTAATGGGTTCGAGACTCGACTACTGGAGTAATGTTTTGTAAATTCAATCATTTAAAAATTTGAAACCTACATGTTAACTCAGCAGAACCTGATGTCCCAGTGTTAGATGATGCTATGTAAACTCAGCAGCACCCTAGGTCCCAGTGTTAGATGATGCTATGTAAACTCAGCAGCACCCTAGGTCCCAGTGTTAGATGATGCTATGTAAACTCAGCAGCACCCTAGGTCCCAGTATTAGATGATGCTATGTAAACTCAGCAGCACCCTAGGTCCCAGTGTTAGATGTTGCTATGTAAACTCAGCAGCACCGTAGGTCCCGGTGTTAGATGTTGCTATGTAAACTCAGCAGCACCCTAGGTCCCAGTGTTAGATGATGCTATGTAAACTCAGCAACACCGTAGGTCCCGGTGTTAGATGTTGCTATGTAAACTCAGCAGCACCGTAGGTCCCGGTGTTAGATGTTGCTATGTAAACTCAGCAGCACCCTAGGTCCCAGTGTTAGATGATGCTATGTAAACTCAGCAGCACCCTAGGTCCCAGTGTTAGATGATGCTATGTAAACTCAGCAGCACCCTAGGTCCCAGTGTTAGATGATGCTATGTAAACTCAGCAGCACCCTAGGTCCCAGTGTTAGATGATGCTATGTAAACTCAGCAGCACCCTAGGTCCCAGTGTTAGATGATGCTATGTAAACTCAGCAGCACCCTTAGGTCCCAGTGTTAGATGATGCTATGTAAACTCAGCAGCACCCTAGGTCCCAGTGTTAGATGATGCTATGTAAACTCAGTAGCACCCTAGGTCCCAGTGTTAGATGATGCTATGTAAACTCAGCAGCACCCTAGGTCCCAGTGTTAGATGATGCTATGTAAACTCAGTAGCACCCTATGTCCCAGTGTTAGATGATGCTATGTAAACTCAGCAGCACCCTAGGTCCCAGTGTTAGATGATGCTATGTAAACTCAGCAGCACCCTAGGCCCCAGTGTTAAATGATGCTATGTAAACTCAGCAGCACCCTTAGGTCCCAGTGTTAGATGATGCTATGTAAACTCAGCAGCACCCTTAGGTCTCAGTGTTAGATGATGATATGTAAACTCAGCAGCTCAAACTCTTGCTTCACTCAAATCACAGTTCTTTTATAAATACACCATAATTAAACTCGTAAAATTTGCAACTTTTTTTCTCATTTTTTCTAGTTTTTTTTTTTTGGGGGGGGGGGGCTTTTTGTTTTATATGTACATTCCGTTTGATGTCGATGATTTTACACGATGAGTCAGTACTGACGGTTTTTTGGAGACATGCGGGTTAGGGCGGTGCGTTTTTTACTTTTTTTCGATTTCATTGTTCTACCGGTGCACAAAAGTTGCCAAATGGTAAAAAAATAAGGAAAAATAATTTCTTTAAATTTCGTCTATATCTTCACGGATCCCAAGAGGGTTGAAATTTTGAGCCATCGCGATGCACCATAATGAAATTTATAGCAATATAACACATTAATGAAAGATCAATGACTCAAGAATAACTTCCTGCATGCATCAAATGTCATCAAATGGGTCCAAACTTAGTCAGATACCAAAATTTTAATTTTTGGATCAAGGGAACTAGTGCCACAGGCCCATGGACAGAACCTACCATTTTGGCGCAAGTGATGATGATTCTCAATTTTCGCGGTGGCCAACTTTGAGTTCCTACTGCATTAATATTATTTATGCTCATTAGAACCACAATGACCGATTTGGTGGGGGTAGACACCTTCAAAACAAACGTAGAGCGAATAGTTCTTGAGATATCGCAGAAAATGTGAAGTCCGGCACAAGTCTACATTACCGTCTTGATGCGATATGGACAAATCCCTAAAAAAATTTTATTTTGAATTATCTCAAGGAATCAAGAATAGACATAACACAGAAATGAGCGATGTAGTGTGTGTAGACAGCTTCAAAATAAGAGTAGAGTCATTAGTTCTTATTTTACAAAATGTTCAAGACTATATCCACCAATTAATACTTGATATTGAGTTGACCCATTCCACACATTTTGTACAAAACCTATAGTGAATTAATCACTACTCTTTAATTTTGAAGGTCTCTGTATACACTAAATCAATTTGTTGCAGTGATGTGTCTATTCTTGATTCCTTGAGATAATTCAAAATAAATTTTTTTGGGGATTTGTCCATATCACATCAAGGCGGTAATGTAGACTTGTGCCGGACTTCACATTTTATGCGATATCTCAAGAACTATTCGCTCTACGTTCGTTTCTACCCCCACTAAATCGGTTATTGCGGTTCTAATGAGCATAATATTAATGCAGTGGGAAAACTTAAAGTTGGCCATTGCGAAAATTGAGAATTATCATCACTTGCGCAAAATTGTAGGTTCTGTCCATGTGCCTGTGGCACTAGTTCCCTTAATCCAAAAATTAAAATTTTGGTATCTGACTCAGTTTGGACCCATTAGATGACATTTGATGCATGCAGGAAGTTCTTTTTTGAGTCATTGATCTTTCATTCTTGTGTTATATTGTTATAAATTTCGTTGTGGTGCATCGCGAAGGCTCAAAATTTCAACCCCCTTGGGATCCGTCAAGATATCGATGAAATTTAGAGAAATTTTTTTGCCTTAATTTTTTACCATTTGGCAACTTTTGCGCACCGGTATTATTATTATTATTATTAATATAAATTTACACCATAACTTAGAACTGAACAAAGACTGCATAGACAATTTAACTATAGTATTATATGGTGATGGGGTTTCCCCCATAAGAGATACATTACATACATTTCATACATTACTTAGTTTAAAATATGAGTTAATAATTATTTAAGGTACATTAAAATACATCGAGTTAAAATTATTACTGTATGTAATTGGTCTCAAAAAGGCCGTGCTAATTATGAGATTAAACGAAGAAGTTAAAAGGGTCAGAAGACTGGATGTTATATGAAATTAGATAGAAATATTTGTATTAAAATAAGATGAAATATATATATACGTATTAATAAAAGGGTCGGTCTCTGATGTCGTAAAAATGAGATTAAATATATGCGTATAAATTTAAAATGAGATGCAGTAAATACGTATTAAAAGGGTCAGAGTGGATGTGAAATGTAATAAAATTTGTATTAATTAAATAAAGCATTATAGAATATAAGTCGTTATCTATGGGTATAAATCATCGAGACGAGAGTTATTATTTCTACAGTTCATCAAGACGCAGCTGGTAGAACAATGAAATCGAAAAAAAGTAAAAAAACTCACCGCCCTAATGCAGGTGCTCCTGCTAATGGACGAGGACGATACTGTTATTTTTTCAACACACATAAAAAATTGCATGTTAAAACTGTCTAGCAACTTTTTGCTGATCCCCTCACACTGAGCAACTTCTGTTTCAGAAACAAATTGCAGAAACAAAGTTGCTCCATGTGATATCAATGCCGTATCACTGAAATACATTCTAGAAAATGAAATTATGTGTTTTAGGTTGGCAATGTTTTTTTCTTCTTAGCTATCGATATTTATTCGTTACATATGATAATTGAATATTAAATGATGAATATAAAATTATTATTGACAAATTACTATAATTGATAATCAGAAAATCCTAATAAATATCAGTTTATCTTCCGAGATTGGACCGCAGACTTTCCCTATTATTTCTTTCACCGTTTCCGCGATCCTGATTTCTTCCCTTTCTTCCCCTTGGCCTTTCTACCACGACTTCTCCCCTTTCGACTCCTTGATCTACTCCCTTTTCCCTTCTTCTTCCCCTTTCCACTCTTGCTTCCCTTTCGCCTCTTCTGTCTCCTTTTCTCCATATCTGTCCTTTCGGTTGACCTACTCACATAACCCTTCTGTTGTTCAGTTATAAAACTGTCTAAGTAATCACAACCAAGCAACCAACTAGGCATCCCAACCTCACTCAACTTTCCACTTTCACTCTCATTGTGGTTTCTTTGAGACATCGCGTCTATTAATCAGATTGAATTATATTGTATTGTACACTTACTTTTGATTTAACTGTTTTCAATATGACAGTTTATCTATGTTTTTCTCTTATATATGAAGATTAAATTCTAGAATTTGTTATCCATTGGTTAGTTATATTAAAATTATGTGATTGGCTCTTTATGGCTATAACATTGGAATGAGTATAATTCAGTTAACGGCATTCAACGGTCAGAGTAAGCCTATTTGTGAATAGGAGTTTTTCGACTAACTTCTATATTCAAATATTATTCGCAGTGATTATCTGTGATATATTAGCAGTGAGTGAGTCCTCGGGGAATTTATTAACTATTTACATCATTGTGTGCAAAGTGGCACTTTGCAGCGTTATGACCCGAGTTTATTTATGTACCGAGCGAGCGCAGCAAGGGAGGTTTACATAAATAAACTACTACTACTAGGATCGGCATGCTGCATTGCAGCTGCATTTTTAAGAATGCTGTGCCGGCTTGTCAACAAAATTGCACCGCCATTAAATAAACATAAATAAATACACAAATACACTGAAAAGTGACCTTTGCAAGCAATGATGTAAGTAATTTTGTTACATTATGTCAACTTATCAGCGTTTGGTATGTGACGAAAGGATTTTATGGATGCTAATTTAAACATTTTAATCCTGTACTATTTAGAAAATAAGTGAAATTTATTAACAGGTACAGTCTGGTACATAGTATTAATTAAACATGTATATTGTATATCTAATTAAAGTTTATTATTGTTATCTCCTGCATGGATGTGATAAATCTTTGATCAGTCGTCGACAGAGTCACAGTCTGTGTCAGTTTAGTTATACTGAACAAATGTCGCCATATTTTACTTGCTCATTTTCTCTAAAATGTCTTCTATAGGACGTATGGAATACAATCTTACTCGTTAAAGAATAATTATTATTACATAGAGCAGCTAGTCCCGTCACTTCTAACTGGACGCACGCATTATGCAAACACGTGATGCTTTATTGAATAAAGAAGCTCACAATAATATAAGTAGAAATAATACATTCTGGAATACGGTAATTTAAGTTGTTTCCATGTCATTGATTACTTTGCAGCGTTCCGTCCTATAGGCCGCAACGCAGCAAAGTAGTACTTTGCAGCGTTACGAGTATTTCACCTGAACACTGTTAAGTTGATATAATGTAACAAAATATAATTAATATATTGTTTCGTACAATGGAAAAAGCTGCCCTATTCGAACGCTCATAATCTCACCTATATTAAACGAAATTCAGATATTTTTACCAGGTTTTGTAATCCTGAAAAATTATTTCCTGTTCGATACTAAAAAAAAAATAAAGTAAGGTGACGACAAAATAGCTGCGACTCGACTGGTGCAAGTTTCCGCACTATTGGTAATTGATAGGATATTTTTTAAAAAGCTCTTATCAAAAGAGCGGAAGATTCACCCACTACGGCGCCAAACCAGCTTCTTTGTTTCAAATGTATGCAATCTAATTAAGATTTGTAGAATACAAAGCATACTTTTTATTCTTACAAATTGCTTCTTTGTAATATCTGAAGATGTGGACTGGTAGCGATACAAGTCTGTACAGCAGGCTACAGTAGGTATGCCCTACAGTACACCTGAGGAAACCTGCTGAGGACACCAAATCTCTGGATGGCACATTCACAAGAATGCTACGCCGGGTTCATTGTGTCAAGTACAATGCACACATCTCCAACCAGACACTATATAACATTGGAGGTGTCTCATTGGTTCCCCCAAGCTTGACACTAGAACAAAATCGCCTCCGCTTTGCAGGACATTGCTTTCGCCGTGAGGACCAGCCAGTGCATAATCTTGTACTTTGGCAGCCTCATGGAGTGAATAAGCATGGTGGACAGCCCATGACTTTCTTGAGACGCATCTTAAAGGACACTGGCCTTAAAGATGCGGATGATCTAGCAAATGTCATGGGTGATAGGGAGTTGTGGCGGTGCAATTTTGTTGACAAGCCGGCACAGCATTCTTAAAAATGCAGCTGCAATGCAGCATGGCGATCCTAGTAGTACAGTACATATTTCGTGCTCTTTTCTATCTTTATGTTTAATATGTAAGTTGGACGCAGTCTTAAGGAAATGAATATTGATTTTATTTGAATAATAATAAAGCTGGCTTTAAATAAAACTGTTGTTTTGTAACTACATTATGCTAATGATTACGGTAATGTAACACGGAATCAGTCTTTTTTATATATAGGCCTAACGGAGATTTATGCGAATCCGGAATGAAAATTTCCCTGGCCACCTTCCTGGACTCGAACCCACAAACATCTGGAGTCAGAGACCCGAGTTCAAGGCTCCGATACAATTAAACTGTTAAACCACTACACAATGAATTTTCTTGATATTTATATGTCTACTATAAATGGTTCCGCATGCACCAATATGAAGTCCTAATAAATTATTAGTTTTTCTGTATTCGATATAAAGTAGGCCCTGTCACGCAGGGGTCAAGTACAGGCATTCACAAGAACAAGCATAGCGAGTTAGTGAATATTATCGAATGTCTCCTCAATAAGCTCAAATCTCTGTGAAACTGCGTCCTATCGAAGAACAATAAACACCGATGTTAGTCTTTAAATAATTAAACTTTTAAATAATAACTCGTGAATGTGTCGGGAAGCTCAAGAAATATTTCAGATCCTGGCTGACTAGGCTCCAAATGTCCCATTTAGATAGGGTGGGCGCTGACGCACTATTTTTATCCAGTTTACAAAAGGTTTTAGAAAACTATTAGGCCTATTAGTGGTCCAAAGTTAGGCTACCACTGTAGCACCTGCACCTGCTCTGCATGATGTGTTCTACAGTAAATATGGATCTGGCGCGCCTATAGTTTATTAAAACATACTTTTTTCACCAAAATTAAATGATACATTTATAAAAAATATGCCGTATCACTGAAATACATTCTAGAAAAGGAAATTAAATGTGTTTTAGGTTGGCAATGTTTTTTTCTTCTTAGCTATCGATATTTATTCGTTACATATTAAGATAATTGAATAATAAATGATGAATATATAATTATAATTGACAAATTACTATAATTGATAATCAGAAAATCCTAATAAATTTCAGTTTATCTTCCGAGATTGGACCGCAGACTTTCCCTATTATTTCTTTCACCGTTTCCGCGATCCTGATTTCTTCCCTTTCTTCCCCTTGGCCTTTCTACCACGACTTCTCCCCTTTCGACTCCTTGATCTGCTCCCTTTTCCCTTCTTCTTCCCCTTTCCACTCTTGCTTCCCTTTCGCCTCTTCTGTCTCCTTTTCTCCATATCTGTCCTTTCGGTTGACCTACTCACATAACCCTTCTGTTTATAGCTGACTAAGTCATCACTTGGCATCCCAACCTCACGCAACTTTCCACTTTCACTCTCATTGTGGTTCCTTTGAGACATCGCGTCTATTAATCAGATTGAATTATATTGTATTGTGCACTTACTTTTGATTTAACTGTTTTCAATATGACAGTTTATCTATGTTTTTCTCTTATATATGAAGATTAAATTCTAGAATTTGTTATCCATTGGTTAGTTATATTAAAATTATGTGATTGGCTCTTTATGGCTATAACATTGGAATGAGTATAATTCAGTTAACGGCATACAACGGTCAGAGTAAGCCTATTTGTGAATAGGAGTTTTTCGACTAACTTCTATATTCAAATATTATTCGCAGTGATTATCTGTGATATATTAGCAGTGAGTGAGTCCTCGGGGAATTTATTAACTATTTACATCATTGTGTGCAAAGTAGCACTTTGCAGCGTTATGACCCGAGTTTATTTATGTACCGAGCGAGCGCAGCAAGGGAGGTTTACATAAATAAACTACTACTACTAGGATCGGCATGCTGCATTGCAGCTGCATTTTTAAGAATGCTGTGCCGGCTTGTCAACAAAATTGCACCGCCATTAAATAAACATAAATAAATACACAAATACACTGAAAAGTGACCTTTGCAAGCAATGATGTAAGTAATTTTGTTACATTATGTCAACTTATCAGCGTTTGGTATGTGACGAAAGGATTTTATGGATGCTAATTTAAACATTTTAATCCTGTACTATTTAGAAAATAAGTGAAATTTATTAACAGGTACAGTCTGGTACATAGTATTAATTAAACATGTATATTGTATATCTAATTAAAGTTTATTATTGTTATCTTCTGCATGGATGTGATAAATCTTTGATCAGTCGTCGACAGAGTCACAGTCTGTGTCAGTTTAGTTATACTGAACAAATGTCGCCATATTTTACTTGCTCATTTTCTCTAAAATGTCTTCTATAGGACGTATGGAATACAATCTTACTCGTTAAAGAATAATTATTATTACATAGAGCAGCTAGTCCCGTCACTTCAAACTGGACGCACGCATTATGCAAACACGTGATGCTTTATTGAATAAATAAGCACACAATAATATAAATAGAAATAATACATTCTGGAATACGGTTATTGAAGTTGTTTCCATGTCATTGATTACTTTGCAGTGTTCCGTCCTATAGGCCGCAACGCTGCAAAGTAGTACTTTGCAGCGTTACGAGTATTTCACCTGAACACTATTAAGTTGATATAATGTAACAAAATATAATTAATATATTGTTTCGTACAATGGAAAAAGCCGCCCTATTCGAACGTTCATAATCTCACCTATATTAAACGAAATTCAGATATTTTTACCAGGTTTTGTAATCCTGACAAATTATTTCCTGTTCGATACTAAAAAAAAAAATGAAGTAAGGTGACGACAAAATAGCTGCGACTCGACTGGTGCAAGTTTCCGCACTATTGGTAATTGATAGGATATTTTTTAAAAAGCTCTTATCAAAAGAGCGGAAGATTCACCCACTACGGCGCCAAACCAGCTTCTTTGTTTCAAATGTATGCAATCTAATTAAGATTTGTAGAATACAAAGCATACTTTTTATTCTTACAAATTGCTCCTTTGTAATATAATTTTATTTTTTTTCATTAAATTGCAATGCGTCAATGGGAATGAAATATGCCAAAGCTTCACCCTAAATTAACACAGGAAATTATTCTACATTTTAATGATGTTAGCGCATTTGATAAAATATGTTCTTTCACTCTCAATTTTCATATATTGTGACTTCTTCCTGTTACTTAATAAACCATGCAATAATGAAGCAAAATTTCCGGTCTGATACAATGAACGGAGTTGCGCTAGTGTACCTGTCATCGAGGGCCGCTCACTACAATGAACGGAGTTGCGCTAGTGTACCTGTCATCGAGGGCCGCTCACTACAATGAGCGGAGTTGCGCTAGTGTACCTGTCATCGAGGGCCGCTCACTACAATGAACGGAGTTGCGCTAGTGTACCTGTCATCGAGGGCCGCTCACTACAATGAACGGAGTTGCGCTAGTGTACCTGTCATCGAGGGCCGCTCACTACAATGAGCGGAGTTGCGCTAGTGTACCTGTCATCGAGGGCCGCTCACTACAATGAACGGAGTTGCGCTAGTGTACCTGTCATCGAGGGCCGCTCACTACAATGAACGGAGTTGCGCTAGTGTACCTGTCATCGAGGGCCGCTCACTACAATGAACGGAGTTGCGCTAGTGTACCTGTCATCGAGGGCCGCTCACTACAATGAGCGGGGTGGCGCTAGTGTACCTGTCATCGAGGGCCGCTCACTACAATGAACGGAGTTGCGCTAGTGTACCTGTCATCGAGGGCCGCTCACTACAATGACGGAGTTGCGCTAGTGTACCTGTCATCGAGGGCCGCTCACTACAATGAACGGAGTTGCGCTAGTGTACCTGTCATCGAGGGCCGCTCACTACAATGAACGGAGTTGCGCTAGTGTACCTGTCATCGAGGGCCGCTCACGGAGTTGCGCTAGTGTACCTGTCATCGAGGGCCGCTCACTACAATGAACGGAGTTGCGCTAGTGTACCTGTCATCGAGGGCCACTCACTACAATGAGCGGGGTGGCGCTAGTGTACCTGTCATCGAGGGCCGCTCACTACAATGAGCGGGGTGGCGCTAGTGTACCTGTCATCGAGGGCCGCTCACGGAGTTGCGCTAGTGTACCTGTCATCGAGGGCCGCTCACTACAATGAGCGGAGTTGCGCTAGTGTACCTGTCATCGAGGGCCGCTCACTACAATGAGCGGGGTGGCGCTAGTGTACCTGTCATCGAGGGCCGCTCACTACAATGAGCGGGGTGGCGCTAGTGTACCTGTCATCGAGGGCCGCTCACTACAATGAGCGGGGTGGCGCTAGTGTACCTGTCATCGAGGGCCGCTCACGGAGTTGCGCTAGTGTACCTGTCATCGAGGGCCGCTCACGTAGTTGCGCTAGTGTACCTGTCATCAAGGGCCACTCACTACGATGAGCAGAGTTGCGCTAGTGTACCTGTCATCGAGGGCCGCTCACTACAATGAGCGGGGTGGCGCTAGTGTACCTGTCATCGAGGGCCGCTCACTACAATGAGCGGGGTGGCGCTAGTGTACCTGTCATCGAGGGCCGCTCACTACAATGAACGGAGTTGCGCTAGTGTACCTGTCATCGAGGGCCGCTCACTCCAATGAACGGAGTTGCGCTAGTGTACCTGTCATCGAGGGCCGCTCACTACAATGAACGGAGTTGCGCTAGTGTACCTGTCATCGAGGGCCGCTCACTACAATGAGCGGGGTGGCGCTAGTGTACCTGTCATCGAGGGCCGCTCACTACAATGAGCGGGGTGGCGCTAGTGTACCTGTCATCGAGGGCCGCTCACTACAATGAACGGAGTTGCGCTAGTGTACCTGTCATCGAGGGCCGCTCACTACAATGAACGGAGTTGCACTAGTGTACCTGTCATCGAGGGCCGCTCACTACAATGAACGGAGTTGCGCTAGTGTACCTGTCATCGAGGGCCGCTCACTACAATGAACGGAGTTGCGCTAGTGTACCTGTCATCGAGGGCCGCTCACTACAATGAACGGAGTTGCGCTAGTGTACCTGTCATCGAGGGCCGCTCACTACAATGAGCGGGGTGGCGCTAGTGTACCTGTCATCGAGGGCCGCTCACTACAATGAGCGGGGTGGCGCTAGTGTACCTGTCATCGAGGGCTGCTCACGGAGTTGCGCTAGTGTACCTGTCATCGAGGGCCGCTCACTACAATGAGCGGAGTTGCGCTAGTGTACCTGTCATCGAGGGCCGGTCACTACAATGAGCAGGGTGGCGCTAGTGTACCTGTCATCGAGGGCCGCTCACTACAATGAGCGGGGTGGCGCTAGTGTACCTGTCATCGAGGGCCGCTCACTACAATGAGCGGGGTGGCGCTAGTGTACCTGTCATCGAGGGCCGCTCACGGAGTTGCGCTAGTGTACCTGTCATCGAGGGCCGCTCACGGAGTTGCGCTAGTGTACCTGTCATCGAGGGCCGCTCACTACAATGAACGGAGTTGCGCTAGTGTACCTGTCATCGAGGGCCGCTCACTACAATGAGCGGGGTGGCGCTAGTGTACCTGTCATCGAGGGCCGCTCACTACAATGAGCGGGGTGGCGCTAGTGTACCTGTCATCGAGGGCCGCTCACTACAATGAACGGAGTTGCGCTAGTGTAACTGTCATCGAGGGCCGCTCACTACAATGAACGGAGTTGCGCTAGTGTACCTGTCATCGAGGGCCGCTCACTACAATGAACAGAGTTGCGCTAGTGTACCTGTCATCGAGGGCCGCTCACTACAATGAGCGGGGTGGCACTAGTGTACCTGTCATCGAGGGCCGCTCACTACAATGAGCGGGGTGGCGCTAGTGTACCTGTCATCGAGGGCCGCTCACTACAATGAACGGAGTTGCGCTAGTGTACCTGTCATTGAGGGCCGCTCACTACAATGAACGCAGTTGCGCTAGTGTACCTGTCATCGAGGGCCGCTCACTACAATGAACGGAGTTGCGCTAGTGTACCTGTCATCGAGGGCCGCTCACTACAATGAACGGAGTTGCGCTAGTGTACCTGTCATCGAGGGCCGCTCACTACAATGAACGGAGTTGCGCTAGTGTACCTGTCATCGAGGGCCGCTCACTACAATGAACGGAGTTGCGCTAGTGTACCTGTCATCGAGGGCCGCTCACGGAGTTGCGCTAGTGTACCTGTCATCGAGGGCTGCTCACTACAATGAACGGAGTTGCGCTAGTGTACCTGTCATCGAGGGCCGCTCACTACAATGAACGGAGTTGCGCTAGTGTACCTGTCATCGAGGGCCGCTCACGGAGTTGCGCTAGTGTACCTGTCATCGAGGGCCGCTCACTACAATGAACGGAGTTGCGCTAGTGTACCTGTCATCGAGGGCCGCTCACTACAATGAACGGAGTTGCGCTAGTGTACCTGTCATCGAGGGCCGCTCACTACAATGAACGGAGTTGCGCTAGTGTACCTGTCATCAAGGGCCGCTCACTACAATGAATGGAGTTGCGCTAGTGTACCTGTCATCGAGGGCCGCTCACTACAATGAACGGAGTTGCGCTAGTGTACCTGTCATCGAGGGCCGCTCACTACAATGAACGGAGTTGCGCTAGTGTACCTGTCATCGAGGGCCGCTCACTACAATGAACGGAGTTGCACTAGTGTACCTGTCATCGAGGGCCGCTCACTACAATGAATGGAGTTGCGCTAGTGTACCTGTCATCGAGGGCCGCTCACGGAGTTGCGCTAGTGTACCTGTCATCGAGGGCCGCTCACTACAATGAACGGAGTTGCGCTAGTGTACCTGTCATCGAGGGCCGCTCACTACAATGAACGGAGTTGCGCTAGTGTACCTGTCATCGAGGGCCGCTCACGGAGTTGCGCTAGTGTACCTGTCATCGAGGGCCGCTCACTACAATGAACGGAGTTGCGCTAGTGTACCTGTCATCGAGGGCCGCTCACTACAATGAACGGAGTTGCGCTAGTGTACCTGTCATCGAGGGCCGCTCACTACAATGAACGGAGTTGCGCTAGTGTACCTGTTAAACAAACTACCCCGGCCTAACCAATAAAGACACAAAACTGCAAACTGCTCTATTTATTAGACAGGGCAATCAGGAGCGTATTATTGCTAATGTGAGGGGCTGCTAAATACAAAACCGCTACTTACCGTTAGATGGCGCTAACCTGCCGTCCGCTAATATGTTTTACTAATTTTCTACCAGTCTACGGCTCCTGCTAATTTCTTGTTCCTTTCTCTACCAATTACTCGATAGAGAGCTAACTGTTCGAATATATGAGCCACGCGGGAATAACCAAAACAACAAACCCGAATCGGCTCCCTAAGCTGACTTAAAACGAGTGTGAGAGGTTTTACACTCAGAGTATATTCTTACGCCTAATCTTACTGTTAAAGTACGCCAATGCCTACGTCTTTTCTAATCGCGAATACTGGGGGTTCCCTAACGGAATGTGTGAATGCGAGAATATTTAAAATAATCAAAGTGGTACAGTGTTTATTAGGGCTAATACCTATAGTGGGACTAAACTTGTCTGCGGCTGGCTTTAGGCCAGCAAATTACTAATGCGTTTTGCGTACTGAATACTGCTATCTAGCTTATTGCCCGCTAATTCAAATAACCGCTCAGCGTGAATAGTTTACGGTACTCTAATTATTACCTTAGCTACTCTCCGCTATGCTGCGTACTAATTCTTAATTTTACTAATTAATTACAGTCACAAATATGTAACAGCCTAAAATACTGTATTACTTTGACCTAATCAGTAATTATTTACAGTAAACTAAGAGATAGAAATCAATCAAAGGGAAAAGAGCGCCTATCTAAGCATTCGTAATCTTAGGCACACTTTAGTAACACACCAATCAGCGTCAGCAATCACAGCTCGCAATGCGCGATTCACAATTGTACAATCCGCAATGCACGCAATTAGCAATTACACAGCACAATATAATAATTCGCAATACTGCAATACATGCAATTCGCAATTGTAAAGCACGCAGACCTCTCCCGGGTACATCTAGGCTTCCTAACTAACCCAATTCCTGCCCCCCTAATACTAAATAGAGACAAAACCTGGATCATCAGCCCCCTAATTACTGTACCAGCGAGCTGCCCCCACGCTACAATGCAAATTGCCCGACCGCAACGGTGACCCCCCGCCAGCGTTGCTCGCCTTTGAATCCTCCGCTCCCTTCGTCGCTAACCCCCCGATGTGCCCACCGCCCACTGGCGCCTTAGCCCTCCATTATGCTAATAGCTACCGTAGCGGCGCATGCAAATCACAAAGTCTGACAGTCTCAGGAATCCCTTAGGATTATTGCGCAGAAAAGAATCACATAGAACCATTAATCAAAAGGTAGAAATCATAGTTCAGTTGTAATTAGCAGTAATCGAAGGAATTATTGAGAAACACAAGCAAGTAATCGCACTAGCAAATCATTCACGAAATTAATCAAATTAGCAAATCAAGAAACACAGCAAGACAGGTGCTAGGGCTAGGTGTCATGTGATGAGTTGTGAGGCTCTACCGGCACACCGCCAATTTATAGGTGATCCGGATGGGTGATGCAATAGGGTGACTCAATCGCTTTCTTATTGGCTCTCCAGTCCGTGCTAGCACTAGACCAACCTGGAAGCAGCTAGTCCAATAAGGAGGCCGGATTGTAGCCCTATTTGCTCCCCTTCCTCGAATTATTACCATATATGGTAATGGTTCACGTCTCTGGCTGCTGAATGGCCAGGACAGCGTCCCTATATGCTAGCCCTACTAAAGCTAATATCAGCAAGCACGGAATCCAGGGTCCGAATAAACTTACCCTGGAACTATCTACATATAACCTAATACAAAATTACGTAGGTAGGGCTACATACTATACAAAATGGATGGATTCAAATATATGGGTGTTTCGATTTCCCTATCTAAATACCACTGCGTTATTATGCCTTATCTAAAATATCATGCTGCACAACGGACTAATATTACGTACAGTATAACGGACTAATATTGTGTACAGTATAACGGACTAATATTGCATACTGCATGATGACTAATATTATGGATACAGCGCCATATACCGTAACACCGCTCCAAGGGAAATCATACAATGTTTCCCTCCAATTGTAGAAGAGTATAAGGTGATGTATACAAAACAAAATAAATTTCTTCCAACCAATCTAAATAACATAATAATTCTACTATTTACAAATATTGCCATAGATATTGCATAATGAATTTACATACAAATTAAAATTACAAAATACTGTTTCTCGTTTGTTCTACATAATGATTACTACATACAAAATTAAATTACAAAATATTACTTCCTTTATTTACTTACAAATTGACGATCTACATATTGAAATGAAACATGGCTAGGACAATGTCCCCCATTTCCCATCTCAAATTAACAAGCAATATTAACAAGATAAACTAAATATAAACGTATTTGAGGCTAAATTTTTAACTAAATTGCATTAAAGGCCGATAATCAAATTAAATATAAAATACGTAATAATTTCTTTCATTTTCGGACTTTACTTAATTTCTTATAAAAAACGCAAATCACCTTGGTTTGATGATTGCTCAGGTAAGTGACAGGAGTAAGCCAAACCCGCGGGTTTGTCTCCCCAATCACTTCCTTTGCCTCTTTCAATAAACTTTAGAGCAAATAAAGTCATATACAGAAAATCAAATATAATATAGGCTCAAAATCATATTTCCAACGGACTACAAAATAAAAGTATTTCCTTTCAATATTTTTCGGCCTTCGAAAATAAAACTCTAAAACATGGATACGACTAGTGTATATGAGTCCAGTCGAATGATTGATCAAAACCTATGATATACATCAGAGCGACGATGATGTATATGTCTAGAGTTTGTCGCTCCGTGATATTATAGTCTCATCGGCTAGCTCCTGGGTCTCTCGGGCTTGCTCCTCTCGTTTGTCCCTTCCCCAGATACACCAGTCTACCCCCTGTAGACTCTGTTGACGGCGTCCTTGAGGCGTCACTTCCCGGAACCGGCGACGACGTTCCCTGGGCACCGACGATCTCCCGACTGGTGCTCCTCCCTCGGCCTCGTCCCATTTGCCGTGTCCCTGTGGGCGCCTCCGCCAACTCCTCCTTCAACTTTATAGAGTGGAACTGCTCGTCCTTGGCTTGACGCTTGCCAAGGACTCCTCCTTCTGGTACATGCCGCGAGCTGTGAGCTCCGGCTGTTGTCGCTGTGGGCGCGGCGGTCCTGATCCTCCACTCGTTCAGAGGTCAATGACCCCAAACGAGTCTCCTTAGGCCGCCAATTGTGCGCTGGGTAATAATTCTAGACGTATATATCAGAGCGACGATGATATATAAAGGATTGGACATATTCGGGCTTAATAATGCGTTCGTCGAAACTTCCCGAAATAATTTGGAGTAAATATCGTATAAACCGCGGATCTTGGATATAGTTAGTAGACGGATGGACGGCGCGAATCTCGTCTGGATACTCAGGCGTGAGCTTCCTCTCCTGGTGAAGCGAAGTGAACGTGGTCCAGGAACTCGAGTCCCGTACCGCTTCGCGCCGCGCCTCTAGATCCTTATAGGCTCGGTACAGCGAAATGGCCGCTGCCGTCTCTATCAAACTGGGTGTCGAACAGGGTTTAATCTCCGTATACGGATCTAATGTCGTAACGGTTGGCGTAATGGGTCTCGGAGGTCGCTTTCCGCTGAAGTCGATACTGATCATCGGGTTGCTCATCGGGTAACCTCCCTCGTTATATCTAAGGAATTGGTGAGCTGGACATCGCGTTAATATCGGTTCTGGATGTTGCTCGTCTAGTCGGTCGGGAATCGTGGGTTTGTATTTCCCATTTAGCTCCATCACCGACCGCCCATGGTAGTAAACGTTCGAGTCTTTACATCCCGGTCGCGCGAATGGTAACTCCGCCTCCTCTCTGGCAGTAAATCCTCTGCGCGGTTGCGCTCTAATATCCTTCTCCATTATGCCCGCGTATACACATATATATCCCAATAAGTGTTCCGTTACGCAAACCAATTACACTGTGGGTAATCAGTTAGATGTCGCCGAAGGACAGACTTCCCGAACCCCCCTTCCAGCTGCCTTCCAGCAGTTCAGGTTCGACTCTCTAGATCCCGTCTCTTCCTAACTATCCTCTAACCTATTCCCATGCATAGCGCAAAAACTTTGGAGATAAACTGGCCGTGACCAACTCACTTTTTGATGCCCAAACTACTCCCATTACTCGTACTAAACTACAGTAGTTAGAAAGGACTATAGCCACAATACTCGACTATACCAAACCCACAGGTTTGATAATCGAACATCACACATCCTGCAAACTACTGAGTGGGGTCCATGTACGCCTCTGGTGCTACTAACCTTTAGCACCTTAGTTGCACTGTTGGCACCAATCTGTGGAAGTTGCTAAACTCAATTTACACTCCTACGTAATATAGCCGTCACCATGGTTTCTAAATGCTATTTTCCAGGCTTCACGACTTTTCAAATTACTGTTTTCTATAGACGAATTCTAAAACGCGTCTATACACAGCGTCTGGAATTGTCTTGGGTTCACTTCTAATTTTTAAAATTTTCTAATTTTCCAAAAATTTTTGAAACAAAATTTTGTTTTGATACCCACCAGACAAAACTCAACGCAAATCACCACAACCCCGCTCCTATGCATTTCCTTGTATTTGCATACGAGGTATGCATACGAAGTGAGTTGCGTCCAACACTAACTCTGTTTTGAGGCAGGAGACAAACTATAATCTCCCGTCTCGATACGTGTCTCCTCTAATAACACAATATCTTGGACCGGTCGGTCCAAGGTGTGTAAACCATTAGTTTTACACTTTTTTGGGTGTGGACACTTGCACCTAATTTTCACAGTGACTGTGCGCACTATGTTTTGCACGTCTGGGTGTGTGTGCAAGATCACTCCTGTCTCCCAATACTTTCTCTTGACAATGGGTTCGGTTATCAACACGTAATCTCCCCTTTGGAGACTCCGAACCGTTTTGTACCACTTTGTTCTGGTGGATATGGTGGGAAGATAGTATTCCCGCCAATATTCCCAGAATGTGTACGCCACTAACTGTGTTACTTTCCAGCTTTTACGACTATATAGGTCGGCACTAATGGGTTCTGATGCCGGCACAAGAAATGCTGGACTCTGCATTAGCAAATGATTCGGCGTTAATGCAACACCGTCTGGCAACATAGCTATCGGCCTCGAGTTTAGGGTATGCTCGATTTCAATGAAAGCTGTAACCAGTTCGTCGTCGGTAAGTTGTTTGTTTACAGGCAATGTTTTGGCAATGGCCTGTTTCACAGAGCGAACCAAACGCTCCCAACTTCCTCCTCTCCAAGGACTTTCTGGAGTATTAAATCTCCATTCTACTCTTTGCGGCAAAAGTGCTGCAGAAATTTCCTTATTCTGTGCTGCTTTATGAGCCGCGTTCAACTCGCTATTCCCTCCGACAAAGTTTGTACCCTTGTCAGAGTAGAACGCCTTTACTAGTCCTCTCCTGGCCATAAATCTCTTTAAGGCCAGGAGCAGAGATTTGGTCGACATGTCTGCCACACGCTCGATATGTATGGCTCTACTCGCCATACATGTCAGTAGCAGACCCCATCGTTTGTGGGTCAGCCGTCCACTCTTTGCCTCAATCGGACCAAAACAGTCCACCCCTGTATTCGTAAAGGGTGGGTCATATGCCTGCACTCTCGCTTCCGGGAGTTCAGCCATCTCCTGTTCCAATACTCTGGCGTTCACCCTCTTGCAAACCAGACAGGCGTCATACATTGTGCCTACTGCCCTGCTTGGCTGCAATAGAATGAATCGCTGTCTCGCTGCCGACAGACAGTGTAACCTTCCCGCGTGATGCAACCTCTTGTGTATATCCCATAGAATCGCTCTTTGCAATTCTATTGGGTGACTAGGGATTATCACTGGGAACCTAAACTGTGAGTTTATGTCGACAGTCTGGATTCTCGATCTATGACAAATCAAACCCTTATGGATTAATGGACTCCATTTTCTAAGGGGTTTATAGAGAACTGGTCGTTGAGCCGATAATAGATGGAATTCTTTAGGGAAGGCACACATTTGATAATGTCTCAAATGCCTTAATTCCGCTTGATCAATCTCATCCTCTGTCAGAGGTTGTTTCAATTTTCGAATTCGCTCACTATTGGTGCTCGTTCGTTCTCTCAAATGTTTCGAATGTTTTAAACAAAGGTACGAAACGTATCGGCTTAACCACGCAGTTCTTTTACAAATTGTCAGCCAAGAGGCAGACGAATTTAGTAATTTGTCATAAACACTGCATGACTCTAATGCCAGCGACGGTTGTCCGCTAACTAATGGAAGTTTCGAATCCAAACCCGCAGGTTTGGAAACCAAAGGCTCCATTTTGTCGGTCATTTTCTGTCCGTCACTTACCAATTGTGACTCCGGTTTAGTCTGTAAGGGTGGTTTTATGTCATAACTTACCCTTCCGGACCTAGTAGTCACGTAAGTCTGTTGGTCTGACAGGTCTCCAGGCCGCTCCAGTGACTCTTCAGGCCGCTCCAATGACTCTTCAGGCCGCTCCAATGACTTAAGTTTGGCTTTAGACTTCGACTTAGAGACTTTCTCCACCTTGACTTCTGCATCTTCAGGCATCGGATTGGTCACTATCTTTAGTCGCTCTGGCCAATGTTCCTGTGTCCTCGTTAGAAAATCAGGTCCATGCAACCAAAACTCCTGCGACTCTTCCTGACAGAATTCCGCCGGCATTGCACCTCTCGAAGTTATGTCGGCCGGGTTCAACACTCCCGGACAATGTCTCCATTGTTCCTTCGTCGAAAAATCAACGATCTGAGCGCGTCTATTGGCCACAAATGTCTTTAGTGCAATATTGTCGGCCGCAATGTATACTAACACCAAGGATGCGTCCGTCCAATAGAATAAGGTCAATGTCGTGTCTAACTCCTCAGTTATTTGCTTACTTAGGCTACCTCGACCGAAACTACAGCCGCCTGTAACTCTGCACGAGGGACAGTCATGTATTTGACCGGCATTGTCTTTGATCTAGAAGTCACAAAGGCCGTCTCAAACTTGTCCTGACTTACCTCTCGGCGAAGGTAGGCTACCATACCAAAGCCGGTGTCACTTGCGTCACTGAATAAATGCAGTTCTAAATCAGCTGGAAATACCAGCTGATTCGGAAAGTAGGAACGGGGTACATCTATATTTTTCAATAGATGCAACTCGGCTTCCCACTCCCTCCACTGCTTTGCATGTATAGGAGATATTGGTTCGTCCCACTCTACGTCGGACAACCAAATTTTCCTCATGCACGCTCGTGCCTGTAATATAACCGGACTGATAAAGTTCATCGGGTCAAATAGTCTACTTAGTGTCGATAAGCAAATTCTCTTTGTCAAAACTTTGTCTGGGCTACTGGGCTCAAATCTAACTCTTACCTGGAACTTGTCTGAGTTCGGGTTCCAAGCGAGTCCCAGTACTCGCGCCATGGGGATTGGTTCTACCCCCAATTCTATGTCTCCGCTCCCGCGATCTTTTACCGGGAACGATTCTAATAGGGCCTCCGAATTAGTAGTGAACTTGGTCAGAGGAAATCCCCCTGTAGCCAAGCACTCTTGCAGGCCGTGAGCCACTTCTATGGCTTGTTCCGCCGTGTCCTTGGACACCAATCCGTCGTCCATGTAGAAGTTTCTCAAGATGGACTCGATAACCTCTACTGGGTACTTACCAATCTGGGCTGTTGCCGTTTTCTTTAGAACAAACAGCGTGCCATTTGGACTATCGCGGGCGCCAAATATCCTAACGTACATTTGGTATGTAACCACTGGGCCGGATAAGTCTTCATTCTCGTACCAGAGAAAGCGAAGGCTATCCTGGTCTGCCTTACAGGCTCTTACCTGGTGGAACATCGCCTCGATGTCACAAGTAAATGCGAATCGCCGCTGTCTAAAACGCAACAGTATTCCAATCAAATAGTTGTTCAGGTTGGGACCATCCATCAACTCTGAATTCAGGGACATACCTCTATAGACTGCTGCGCAGTCGTTGACTACTCGGACTTTGTCTGGCTTGTCAGGGTGAGTCACATAGTGGTGTGGAAGGTAATAAGTCTGGTCTGTCACTAAGTCAGGATCCTCTACCTTCCCAGCAAATCCCTTGGCAAAATAGTTGTTGATCTGGGCGCAATACTTCTCCCTAATGTCCGGATTCTTCAACAACCGAGCCCTTACTCCGTTCAATCTTTTCAAGGCTAAGTTGTAGTTGTTCTCCAACTTAGGTGGTTGTCGACGCCACAACATTCCAACTTCAAAATGTCCAGTCGGTAGCAGACGTATGGTATCTTCCATCATCTCCAACGACCGCTTCTCATCAGTAGACATGGCTAGGTCATATCCACCGGGTTCCATTGCGTCCCTATCCAGCCATTCGGCGGTTCTGGCTCCTGCCTCGAGGTCCTGGCGTATCAATTCCTTCTGTAATTCCTCCTCACTGTACTGGAAAATGTCTAGGTCTCGATATTTAGCCACTTGACCCTCCACTATGTCTGTATAAGTCAAAACGTCAGTCAAATAGGTAGCGTGGGCCGCTGAACCAGACCCACGGGTCTGATAACAGTAGTCCTCGGGTTCACTATCTGTCCGGTCATTGTGAAGTGGTTCCGACAACCTAACATTATCGGGAATCAACTCCTCGTCCGACTCGCTAAAGTCACTATAGTGGTCAATACAGGTTCTCCTAAACTCGTCTATGTCTGGTGGTTCTACTAACGGTGGTTGAGTTATAGGCTGTAATTCGTCGTATTTGTTCATTGGCTTGTCGCCACCTGTAAACTCATAAGACATAGGTACT
>JAUCBJ010005781.1:0-47354 GCA_032718475.1 Nemertoderma westbladi | reverse complement strand
ATCGGAATGGGGCATAATGGCAATGGGGGCTATAATGGGGCATCCCATAATTATATTTACAGGCTTTGAATACTTTATTTCAGAGTTTATATATTTACCTGCTTTGAATACTTTATTACAGAGTTTAAATATTTACCTGCTTTGAATACTTTATTACAGACTTTATATATTTACCTGCTTTGAATACTTTATTACAGAGTTTATATATTTACCTGCTTTGAATACTTTATCATAAAGTTTATATATTTACCTGCTTTGAATACTTTATTACAGAGTTTATATATTTACCTGCCTTGAATACTTTATTACAGAGTTTATATCTTTACCTGCTTTGAATACTTTATTACAGAGTTTAAATATTTACCTGCGTTAAATACTTTATTACAGAGTTTATATATTAACCTGCGTTAAATACTTTATTATAAAGTTTATATATTTACCTGCTTTGAATACTTTATTACAGAGTTTATATATTTACCGGCTTTGAATACTTTATTACAGAGTTTAAATATTTACCTGCGTTGAATACTTTATTATAGAGTTTATATATTTACCTGCTTTGAATACTTTATTACAGAGTTTAAATATTTACCTGCGTTGAATACTTTATTATAGAGTTTATATATTTACCTGCTTTGAATACTTTATTACAGAGTTTATATATTTACCTGCTTTCAATACTTTACTATAAAGTTTATATATTTACCTGCTTTGAATACTTTATTACAGAGTTTATATATTAACCTGCTTTGAATACTTTATTACAGAGTTTATATATTTACCTGCTTTGAATACTTTATTACAGAGTTTATATATTTACCTGCTTTGAATACTTTATTACAGAGTTTATATATTTACCTGCCTTGAATACTTTATTACAGAGTTTATATATTAACCTGCTTTGAATACTTTATTACAGAGTTTATATATTTACCGGCTTTGAATACTTTATTACAGAGTTTATATATTTACCTGCTTTCAATACTTTATTATAAAGTTTATATATTTACCGGCTTTGAATACTTTATTACAGGGTTTATATATTAACCTGCTTTGAATACTTTATTACAGAGTTTATATATTTACCTGCTTTGAATACTTTATTACAGAGTTTATACATTTACCTGCCTTGAATACTTTATTACAGAGTTTATATATTAACCTGCTTTGAATACTTTATTACAGAGTTTATATATTTACCTGCGTTAAATACTTTATTACAGAGTTTAAATATTTATCTGCTTTGAATACTTTATTACAGAGTTTATATATTTACCTGCGTTAAATACTTTATTATAAAGTTTATATATTTACCTGCTTTGAATACTTTATTACAGAGTTTATATATTTACCTGCTTTGAATACTTTATTACAGAGTTTAAATATTTACCTGCGTTGAATACTTTATTATAGAGTTTATATATTTACCGGCTTTGAATACTTTATTACAGAGTTTAAATATTTACCTGCGTTGAATACTTTATTATAGAGTTTATATATTTACCTGCTTTGAATACTTTATTACAGAGTTTAAATATTTACCTGCGTTGAATACTTTATTATAGAGTTTATATATTTACCTGCTTTGAATACTTTATTACAGAGTTTAAATATTTACCTGCGTTGAATACTTTATTATAGAGTTTATATATTTACCGGCTTTGAATACTTTATTACAGAGTTTAAATATTTACCTGCGTTGAATACTTTATTATAGAGTTTATATATTTACCTGCTTTGAATACTTTATTACAGAGTTTAAATATTTACCGGCTTTGAATACTTTATTACAGAGTTTAAATATTTACCTGCGTTGAATACTTTATTATAGAGTTTATATATTTACCTGCTTTGAATACTTTATTACAGAGTTTATACATTTACCTGCCTTGAATACTTTATTACAGAGTTTATATATTAACCTGCTTTGAATACTTTATTACAGAGTTTATATATTTACCTGCGTTAAATACTTTATTACAGAGTTTAAATATTTATCTGCTTTGAATACTTTATTACAGAGTTTATATATTTACCTGCGTTAAATACTTTATTACAGAGTTTATATATTTACCGGCTTTGAATACTTTATTACAGAGTTTAAATATTTACCTGCGTTGAATACTTTATTATAGAGTTTATATATTTACCTGCTTTGAATACTTTATTACAGAGTTTATATATTTACCGGCTTTGAATACTTTATTACAGAGTTTAAATATTTACCTGCGTTGAATACTTTATTATAGAGTTTATATATTTACCTGCTTTGAATACTTTATTACAGAGTTTAAATATTTACCGGCTTTGAATACTTTATTACAGAGTTTAAATATTTACCTGCGTTGAATACTTTATTGTAGAGTTTATATATTTACCTGCTTTGAATACTTTATTACAGAGTTTAAATATTTACCGGCTTTGAATACTTTATTACAGAGTTTAAATATTTACCTGCGTTGAATACTTTATTATAGAGTTTATATATTTACCTGCTTTGAATACTTTATTACAGAGTTTATATATTTACCGGCTTTGAATACTTTATTACAGAGTTTAAATATTTACCTGCGTTGAATACTTTATTATAGAGTTTATATATTTACCTGCTTTGAATACTTTATTACAGAGTTTAAATATTTACCTGCGTTGAATACTTTATTATAGAGTTTATATATTTACCTGCTTTGAATACTTTATTACAGAGTTTATATATTTACCTGCTTTCAATACTTTACTGTAAAGTTTATATATTTACCTGCTTTGAATACTTTATTACAGAGTTTAAATATTTACCTGCTTTGAATACTTTATTACAGAGTTTATATATTTACCTGCTTTCAATACTTTACTATAAAGTTTATATATTTACCTGCTTTGAATACTTTATTACAGAGTTTATATATTAACCTGCTTTGAATACTTTATTACAGAGTTTATATATTTACCGGCTTTGAATACTTTATTACAGAGTTTATATATTTACCTGCTTTGAATACTTTATTACAGAGTTTATATATTAACCTGCTTTGAATACTTTATTACAGAGTTTATATATTTACCGGCTTTGAATACTTTATTACAGAGTTTATATATTTACCTGCTTTCAATACTTTACTATAAAGTTTATATATTTACCTGCTTTGAATACTTTATTACAGAGTTTATATATTAACCTGCTTTGAATACTTTATTATAGAGTTTATATATTTACCTGCTTTGAATACTTTATTACAGAGTTTATATATTTACCTGCTTTGAATACTTTATTACAGAGTTTAAATATTTACCTGCTTTGAATACTTTATTACCGAGTTTATATATTTACCTGCTTTCAATACTTTACTATAAAGTTTATATATTTACCTGCTTTGAATACTTTATTACAGAGTTTATATATTAACCTGCTTTGAATACTTTATTACAGAGTTTATATATTTACTGTGAGCGGATTCAATTCCGCCTCACATTACCCCCATAAAGTAGAGCAGTGGCACCTTTTCAGCAATATTGGGGATACGAGATTAATCCCAATTTACCTCGTATCACACAACCAATAACGGGGACAACAAACCCCAAAGAGCCACGCAAAGGGAGGTCAGAGGTTAAACCTCCTGGAGAGGGAAAGTACCAGCAGCGGGGGGGGGGGGGGGGGGGGGGAACCACTCCCACAGAGGTGGGAGCCGAGAATTAGTGTACTAACCAATCAGGGACAGGGAAGAGAGCATCCGCTAGGTACTAAGGCCACAGTAGTGTAAGGGTGAATATATATTATGAATCAATTTACATTACCAGTTCAGTTATCTCAGTCACGTAGGGCAGATCGGTGACACTTTAGTACCGTCACTGCCGCCACCTATATTATCAATCACTACCGGTACATCATTCTTTACTGCATTATTCCAACTGTGCTATTACATATATTATATTATGATCAGTTTATATCAAGATCAGAATAACAACAACAAACTCTTTTCTCAATCGTGCGGTGACGCGTAACAGAAAATTAACCGGTCGGGATCCTGTGATCCCGTCACAGTACTAAAGTCTAGAGAACTGCTGAAACTGTGACTGCCAGCCACCAGGGAGAAAGTTAGAAGATGAGCGGAGAACCCCGAAATCTAGAGGGAGAGACGACACCACCGCGGACCCCGGACGATACCAACGAAACGATCCGTGAGGCCGCGACGCGACGGCATCGACCCGCAACGCCGGACTCGCCGGAGAGAGACGATCCGGCAGCCCAAGCGGAGGGCGGCCATCTACCAGGATGAGAGGACGAGTCGACACACGACGGCGGTCGAAGTACCGATGTCGCTGGCCAGCCACAGGCCGAGGGCGACTGACGGCCCACCAGAACAGCGACGGTGGGGCCGCCGGTACGACGCCGAACCATGAGGGGAGGAGGAGACATCGGCGACGAGGACGTCGGAACCAGTGACCGGCTCCGACGAGCCTACAATGCGATGAAGAAACAGCTCAAAGAGGCCAGACAAGGATCAAAGGTAGACCAGAAGAAGTTAAGCCAGCAACTAGGTGAGTCGAACAAACATTTTAGATACCTAGTTCGCTTCGGGCAGGGAGAACTAGCGAGTGAGAGAGCGAGGGGGGTCGCCACCAAACTATTTGAACTGTGGCGATCCGGGATTATGGAGCCCCAAGTTGTGTACGTAGGGCCGTATTTATTGGATGCTAGGGGAATTAAGTTAGTGGGTTGGGCGGACCCGCATGAGGGCGAATCCGAGGTTAACTCCGAGGATTCGGTCTCGTCGGTTAGCGAGAACCCCGGAAAGCGGGGGAAAATTAGTAGGACAGAGAGGCGACGGGAGTCCGTCGCGACCGACCGACCGACCGACCGCGACTACATCCTCCGCAAAAGCAAGAAGGGTGTTAGAAATAGATCTGGCGTGTCAATTAGACATGGTGGCGCTAGACCAGAAAGAGTTAGAGAGGCAGTTGGATGAGGGGACTGCATTGTTAGAGAAAGCGAGAGAACTGGCAAAGGAGTGTAGAGAGAGGGCCGAGAGGGTGGCGAGAAACTGTAGGGAACGGGATGAAAGAGAGATGAGCGAGCGTAAAGAGCACGAGGAACGAGAGACGAGAGTAGAGAAAGAGCGCGAGGAACGAGAAGTGAGAGAAAAGAATTAACGTAGAGTGCGGGACGCGAGAGAGGTAGAATTTGCGGAGCAAAGTTTACGGGAGGATAGAGAGAGAGAGAGAGCGGGAAAGCGTATGCGGGGTGATATGCACGCCCGGCTAAGGGGGCTTATGCAGTATATCAGGCCAAGCAGAAGCGCCGACTAGAACTGGCGCAGTTGGGACTATCAGAGAGTGAGGCTGGCTCGGGTAGTATTTACGAGGAGCCAGAAGTAGTGGAAACGTTTGTTAATACCCCACTTACAGGGACCGGGCGACAGACCCAGAGACTGGTGTAACCGTACGGGCGGGGGGGGGGGGGGGGTAATAACAATACATTAGAAGAACGTTAATATTAATAGTACCGTAGTAGATAACCCTAATCAAACTTTTATTGCAGGAAATAATATTTTATCCGGTAATTCTAATTTAAATACAAATAATTCAAATAATAATATTAATTTAAATATAAAAATAATAATAATTCTAATTCAAATATTCAAAATAATCTAAATAATAATTTAAATTCAAATATCAAATAATTCGAATAATAATTTAAATTTAAAGACAAAATAATTCAAATAATTTAATAATTTAGAAAATAATAATATTGATAACGGGGCTATTAATACTAATATAGGAGACACAGGTGGTCCGGCCAACTGAGAGCCTGCAAGGCAACGTAGTTAGTACGCAGGGAGTAGCGGGGTGAGTGACCCCGACGGGAGCCTGCAAGGCCACGTAGTTAGGCAGGGAGTAGCGGGGGTGAGTCAACCCGATGGGAGCCTGCCAGGCCACGCAGTTGCACAGGGAGAGGCGAGGGGTGAGTAGACCCAGCCGCAGTAGAGACAGTGCGTCGACTAGAGAGGGGTGTAGAAGTGAAGTAAGAGATAGTGAAGTTAGAAGTGGCGAGTGGGGGGGGGGGGGGCTACGGGCGCCCCACCACGGAAGATTAGTGGCGAGAGAGGGGGGCAGAGAATGTCCCACAAGAGGGACGTAGAAGTGAAGTAAGAGATAGTGAAGTTAGAAGTGGCGAGTGGGGGGGGGGGGGGCTACGGGCGCCCCACCACGGAAGATTAGTGGCGAGAGAGGGGGGGCAGAGAATGTCCCACAAGAGGGACGTAGAAGTGAAGTAAGAAGTAGTGAAGTAAGAAGCAGCGGGTGGGGGGGGGGGGGGGCTACGGGCGCCCCACCACGAGAGATTAGTAGCGAGAGGGGGGGGGGGGGGGGCAGAGAATGTCCCACAGGCGTCGGCGGATAATGCGCGGGGCAAGTTAGGTGAACCGCGGCACCCGACGACGGAGAATAGTAGGGGGATGGCGAGTATCCCCAGGAGGGTCCAGCCGGACAGAGTAGAGTCAGATGTTAGCGCCGAGAGTGGGCGAGCGACGAGATGTCGAGCCCAGTCAGAAGAGAGAAGAAGATTAGTAGAGTTTAACCGAGAGGTCGAAGAGAGAAGAAGTGAAGAGAATAATAGAAGAATCGTTGCTAGGAGCAACCGGAGAGCGAGGATGGATAGCGAGCCGTCGATAGTAGAGATGGAGTTAGGGAGTCAGTGGGGTCGAACTCCGGGAGATTGCCGTCGCCCCGGAGAAACACACCGCACGCCAGGAGAGGGGTACAGGACGTACCGATACGAAGACGAGAACAGGAGAGGGGATCGAAGAGAAACTTCCCGACGGGATATAGCTGCCGATCGAGAGTACGGTAGTCGCGGGGAGCTTCGAGATTCGAGAAGATTAAACTTCGGTTCGGAAGGGCACATGCAGACTGCAGGACATACTGTAGGCCTTACTGCACATACTATAGGCCATGCTGGGAGAGATAGTGTAGGCGATAGGATAGCGCGAACGACGGGATTAGATCCGGAAGTCGCGGAGTACATACCGGTAGGTAGGCAAGAAGTGGATAGGCCTATATCGGTACCAGCACAGCAGCATGACTATAATATCCAGGGACATAACATATATCCAGGGGAGGGGAGAGTTATTGCAGATAGATGTATGGGCCCCAATATATTAACATCAACCCCAGTACCAAACATACCGGTGGGGGGGGGGGGGGGGGACAGGGTGACATTCCCCCATTACAATATCAACAATATACTCAAACAGGAATAAGAACATCGAACCCCCTGGACGAGAACAGGTCGTGCGACACGGAAATATGGAGGGGGCCGTTACCCCCAATGATATATCCGACGCAAAGGAGGGCAACAGACAGGACGGGCGGACCGCACCCAACGGGAGAATCTGTACAGCATCCATCGAACCCATTGGAAGCACAGGCGATGGGAATGGCTACATTAATCGATGCATTGAAGACCAGGATCGAGTTACCACCAGTAGAACCATTTAAATTCGACGGAAGTAGGCCGGAAGAATACCTGCAATTTCGGCGCATGTACAGCAATGAAATATTGACAGAAGAACCTGACGCAGGCGGAGTGCCTAAAATATCTACAGGTGTATACAGGAGGCCCAGCATACGACATCGTGAGGCAGTACCAGGGCATCGAGGGTGGCTTCACGACTGCATGGCGGGCGCTAGACAGGGAGTACGGGCACCCGGCCAAGATCATCCGGCAGACCCTGAGAGGTATAACATCGGGTGGCCTACAGGATAACCCCGTTAGCATAAAGACGTTTGCGAACAAAGTCGAGAAGGCGCTAATCGTGTTGAAGACGCTAGACGCGCCATACGAACTCAACGCATCTAATAACATCACCACGATAGCGCAGGCACTGCCGATCTGGTTACGGAGCAAGTGGAGGAAGATCGCCTTCTCCACTCGGGAGAAGAAAGGTGCGGAGCCAGGGCTAGAGGAAATGTCAAACTTCCTCAACTACGAAGCCGAGTTGATTACAGACCCAGTCTATAGTGAGGATAGTTTGGGGAAGGCACCGAAGACCGAATACAACAGGCCTAAACCCGAACACAATCCTGCAGATCCATTCCCGAGAGTAAGACAGTCGCTACCACACGCGGCCACACAGGGGACTGCTAGTCCACAGTTAGCTGGGAGTAGGGCCACACCGTGGCAGGGACAGAAAGAAAATAACACCACAAATAAACATAATCCCAACATACCCAGTAGGCCGAGTCTAGATAACCAAAACACTAAATCAGGTAGATATAAACCTACGCGCGATACGTGAGGGACTATACAGGGAACGCTATAATCCAGGATTCGAATGTCAATTACATCGGGACGGAACCCATAAGACCATGAGTTGTAAGCACTGGCAAGCGTTGCCCAAACAAGATCGTATAGCCTACACAGACGCAAACGGACTATGTCATCGTTGTGTGGTAGAAGGACACAGATCCGGAGAGTGTAGAGAAACAGCAATAGAGACGATGAGACTGGAGGCCAAACAATGGCTACAAGCACGACAGGAGCAAGGAGAAAGAGGAAAGTACTACTCGGGGTAGTACCAGTGAAGATAACAGGACGAGGCGGCCGATCAGTCACAACATTAATGCTGGTCGACAGCGGAGCAGCCTTCACGCTGGTGGAGAATTGGGTGGCCGAAGAGATAGGGCTAAAGACGAGGCCGAATAGGATGGTGGTAACTACCGTCTCAAGTAAGGATGAGGTCCTGGAGATGAGGACGGGGCGGTGCAAGATAGCAGCGATAGCACCGGGATGCGATTATGGGGCGACGATCGACCCCATCCAGGTGATAGAATCGATAAATATCAACGCCAGGCGACCAACCAACATTGAAGTCGAACAATATAGATTCCTGGACAGTATCGATTTCTCAATACCAGAGGTGGACGTTAGGAAGGTATCCATTATAGTAGGAATGGACTGCCCGACGGCCCACGAGAGAATGCAGACGGTCTTCGGCGAAGACAGACAGCGGGATCCGACGGCGATCCTCACGCCGTTCGGATGGACGCTTAGCGGCCCAGTTAAAACCAAGATTCCATCCAGGGTGACGGAGACATCAGGGTGCATGTTACCAGGCACCGTAGACGCAGAGGACGAAGAGAAGAAACCGGAGATGGTAGATGAGCCAGACGGGGAAGTAACAGTAGGAGAGTGGGCGGAGGAGAATGGATTTGACGCGGAAGACTTAGAGGCAATGGGATGGAACAAGGGTCCCAGCAAGTATCGGTATGGGGATGGAGAGGAGCGGACAGCGAGATGTCCGGAGGACAACCCGGAGGAGTGGACGGCGAGATGTCCGGAGGACAACAGTCCAGGAGGAGTGTCCGGAGGAGTGTCCAGAGGAGTGTCCGGAAGAGACGCCGGTCCGGTTGAGAGGCATACCGACAAAGGGGAGGTCGAGTAAGAAGACAGGATGGAAAGGGATAGGATTACTATTGTACGTTCTGTTTTCTCTGTTCTTTCACTTTCTTTTCATTCTGCCGCCGGGAGACAACAAGGTGGGAGGTGGCATTTTGATGCCAGGAGACGAGGAAATTAAGAAGGCGGCGGAGAGACCCGATTTTAGGGTGGCAGGAAGAAGGGAGAACAATTCCTCGAGGACTTGGAATTGGCGAGGAGGGGGTGAGAATAGAGAGGAAGTATAGGGAGGACAGGGGGAAGTGCCTCAGGAGGACTGTGGAAGATAGAGGGGCACCTTAGAGTTTAGTCGTCCAAATGTTGGACTGAGGGGGGTGGGAATGAGGGCGAGACGCCCTTCCCACACAAAATAATTAAATAAATTAAAAATAATTAAATAATAAATAAGTAGAAAGTAGAAAGTAATAGTTAGTAGAAGATAGTAAGTAGAAAGTTAGAAGTAGAAAGTTAGTAGAAGATAGTAAGAAGTTAGTAGTCAGATAAGTTAGTAGAAGTTAGAGTAGTAGGTAAGTAAGAAAGTTAGTAGAAGTTAGACCGTTAGGTTAGAAGTCGGCGGGTAAGGGAGTGTGGTATATAGACATACCACGAGGGTAGTAGAGGGGTTGTGGGCACCGTAAGCGCCACGTAGAAAGTAGTAGTAGAGTGGTTGTGGGCACCGAAAGCGCCACGTAGATGGAGGTAGTAACAGAGTGGTTGTGGGCACCGAAAGCGCCACGTAGTTAGAAGAGTTGGTAGAGTTAGAGAGTTCTAGTTAGAGGGCTAGAGAGTTAGTAGACTTAGAGGAGTCAGAGAGTTAGGAGTTCGTAGAGGTAGAAGAGTTAGTAGAGTTAGAGAGCTAGTTAGAGTTAGTAAAATTAGAGAGTTAGATAGTAAGTAGTTAGTAAGTAAGTAGTAAGAGAGTTAGATAGTAAGTAGCAAGTAAGTAGTAAGTAGATAGAATGATAGCACAGGGGTAGCATAAGAGACTTAGCGCCTTTGGGGGCAGTATGAGAGGAGTATGGAGAGGAGCTGTTGGCGAGAGAGAGTGCAGACGAGTGCGATTCAGGTGTGGGGAGAGAGCAGAGCGGAGTTAGAGTGGAGTTAGAAGAGAGTTAGAGTGAGAAGTTAGAGTTTGAATGAGAGAGCTTTTTAAAATTGTGTGAGAGAAATCCACAATTGTCTCAAACCGAGACGCCAGATGTCTTGGTGCAACATAGGTTGCGGTTGCACCAAGAAGGGGTAGTAACATCATACCCAGAGGGAGCGGCCTGGAAAGCCGACTCCAAGTAAGAGAACTCCACCCCACACCCGATAGTAGATCAGGTTCCAGCGGAATTGAAGCGCACTCATAGAGGTTGATGCTATCTCCTCACTAGGAAGATAGCATGGGGGGGGAGTGTGAGCGGATTCAATTCCGCCTCACATTACCCCCATAAAGTAGAGCAGTGGCACCTTTTCAGCAATATTGGGGATACGAGATTAATCCCAATTAACCTCGTATCACACAACCAATAACGGGGACAACAAACCCCAAAAAGCCACACAAAGGGTGGTCAGAGGTTAAACCTCCTGGAGAGGGAAAGTAACAGCAGCGGGGGGGGGGGGGGGGAAGCACTCCCACAGAGGTGGGAGCCGAGAATTAGTGTACTAACGAATCAGGGACAGGGAAGAGAGCATCCGCTAGGTACTAAGGCCACAGTAGTGTAAGGGTGAATATATATTATGAATCAATTTACATTACCAGTTCAGTTATCTCAGTCACATAGGGCAGATCGGTGACACTTTAGTACCGTCACCGCCGCCACCATTATTATCAATCACTACCGGTACATCATTCTTTACTGCATTATTCCAACTGTGCTATTACATATATTATATTATCAACAGTTTATATCAAGATCAGAATAACAACAACAAACTCTTTTCTCAATCGTGCGGTGACGCGTAACACAAAATTAACCGGTCGGGATCCTCTGATCCCGTCACATTTACCGGCTTTGAATACTTTATTACAGAGTTTATATATTTACCTGCTTTCAATACTTTATTATAAAGTTTATATATTTACCTGCTTTGAATTCTTTATTACAGAGTTTATATATTTACAAGCTTTGAATACTTTATTACAGAGTTTATATATTTACCTGCTTTGAATACTTTATTACAGAGTTTATATATTTACCTGCTTTCAATACTTTACTATATAGTTTATATATTTACCTGCTTTGAATACTTTATTACAGAATTTATATTTTTACTTGCTTTGAATACTTTATTACAGAGTTTATATATTTACCTGCTTTGAATAATTTATTAGGCCTACAGAGTTTATATATTTACCTGCTTTGAATACTTTATTACAGAGTTTATATATTTACCTGCTTTCAATACTTTACTATAAAGTTAATATATTTACCTGCTTTGAATACTTTATTACAGAATTTATATATTTACTTGCTTTGAATACTTTATTACAGAGTTTATATATTTACCTGCTTTGAATAATTTATTAGGCCTACAGAGTTTATATATTTACCTGCTTTGAATACTTTATTATAGAGTTTATATATTTACCTGCTTTGAATACTTTATTACAGATACAGAGTTTATATATTTACCTGCTTTAAATACTTTATTACAGAGTTTATATATTTACCTGCTTTGAATACTTTATTACAGAGTTTATATATTTACCTGCTTTGAATACTTAATTAGCTTATAAGAATACTTAATTATACTTAATTATTAGGCCTACAGAGTTTATATATTTACCTGCTTTAAATACTTTATTACAGAGTTTATATATTTACCTGCTTTGAATACTTTATTACAGAGTTTATATATTTACCAGCTTTGAATACTTTATTAGGCCTACAGAGTTTATATATTTACCTGCTTTAAATACTTTATTACAGAGTTTATATATTTACCTGCTTTAAATACTTTATTACAGAGTTTAAATATTTACCTGCTTTGAATAATTTATTACAGAGTTTATATATTTACCTGCTTTGAATACTTTATTACGGAGTTTATATATTTACCTGCTTTGAATCCTTTATTACAGAGTTTATATATTTACCTGCTTTGAATACTTTATTAGAGTTTATATATTTACCTGCGTTAAATACTTTATTACAGAGTTTATATATTTACCTGCTTTGAATACTTTATTACAGAGTTTATATATTTACCTGCTTCCAATACTTTACTATAAAGTTTATATATTTACCTGCTTTGAATACTTTATTACAGAGTTTATATATTTACCTGCTTTGAATACTTTATTACAGAGTTTATATATTTACCTGCTTTGAATACTTTATTACAGAGTTTATATATTTACCTGCCTTGAATACTTTATTACAGAGTTTATATATTTACCTGCTTTGAATACTTTATTACAGAGTTTAAATATTTACCTGCTTTGAATACTTTATTACAGAGTTTATATGTTTACCTGCTTTGAATACTTTATTATAGAGTTTATATATTTACCTGCTTTGAATACTTTATTACAGAGTTTATATATTTACCTGCGTTGAATACTTTATTACAGAGTTTATATATTAACCTGCTTTGAATACTTTATTACAGAGTTTATATATTTATCTGCTTTGAATACTTTATTACAATGTTTATATATTTACCTGCTTTGAATACTTTATTATAGAGTTTATATATTTACCTGCTTTGAATACTTTATTACAGAGTTTATATATTTACCTGCGTTAAATACTTTATTACAGAGTTTAAATATTTATCTGCTTTGAATACTTTATTACAGAGTTTATATATTTACCTGCGTTAAATACTTTACTATAGAGTTTATATATTTACCTGCTTTGAATACTTTATTACAGAGTTTATATATTTACCTGCTTTCAATACTTTACTATAAAGTTTATATATTTACCTGCTTTCAATACTTTACTATAAAGTTTATATATTTACCTGCTTTGAATACTTTATTACAGAGTTCATATATTTACCTGCCTTGAATACTTATTATAGAGTTTATATATTTACCTGCTTTGAATACTTTACTATAAAGTTTATATATTTACCTGCTTTCAATACTTTACTATAAAGTTTATATATTTACCTGCTTTCAATACTTTACTATAAAGTTTATATATTTACCTGCTTTGAATACTTTATTACAGAGTTCATATATTTACCTGCCTTGAATACTTATTATAGAGTTTATATATTTACCTGCTTTCAATACTTTATTACAGAGTTTATATATTTACCGGCTTTGAATACTTTATTACAGAGTTTATATATTTACCGGCTTTGAATACTTTATTACAGAGTTTATATATTTACCTGCTTTGAATACTTTATTACAGAGTTTATATATTTACATGATTTGAATACTTTATTACAGAGTTTATATATTTACCTGCTTTTAATACTTTATTATAAAGTTTATATATTTACCTGCTTTGAATACTTTAATATAGAGTTTATATATTTACCTGCTTTGAATACTTTATTACAGAGTTTATATATTTACCTGCGTTAAATACTTTATTATAGAGTTTATATATTTACCTGCTTTGAATACTTTATTACAGAGTTTATATATTTACATGCTTTGAATACTTTATTACAGAGTTTATATATTTACATGCTTTGAATACTTTATTACAGAGTTTATATATTTACCTGCGTTAAATACTTTATTATAGAGTTTATATATTTACCTGCTTTGAATACTTTATTACAGAGTTTATATATTTACCTGCGCTAAATACTTTATTATAGAGTTTATATATTTACCTGCGTTAAATACTTTATTACAGAGTTTATATATTAACCTGCTTTGAATACTTTATATTATAGAGTTTATATATTTACCTGCTTTGAATACTTTATTACAGGCGTCACATCTCGAAGCAAAATGCTCATCATGGCAATCTGCGCAGTAAAGTCGATCGTTTTTGGATCCGAACGGCTTATCTACCAGCGAAACTTTACAACTCGAACAACCGAAACATCGTTCGTGCCAATGTTTATCTTTATAAGATAAATCCTGGAATACATACAAATATTTAAAGTGCAACAAGACGAGTATTATTTACCAGACGCTTTAGGATTGTCAATGGTTGACCACCACCTTCACTCTCGCCAACCGGTTGCCATAGAATATATCACTCCCAGGCTAATCCGTTCTACGATAGTAGTAGTCTCATCATTTGTTGTATCTGCTTGGTGTTGCTGGGTTTTGGTAATAAGACGTTGCAATGGGGTTCACGACTCAAATTCAAAACCAGATTAATTAGATGCAACAATATCACAGAAACACAATGGCGTTTACAGAATTCAATAAGATGCTAAAATAGCCGAGACATTGGTGTTTTCAGTTTAAAAATGATAAGTAGATGATAAGATGATAACTTGAGGCCTGCCTTTCCTTATAGGCCATTATATTATCTCTAATATTCGCCCATTTACTGTAGCATAGTGCCTGGGTACCGATACACCGTGGGACATAAAGTGTGAAAGTCTGATACTATTGCTGAACTCGACTTTTTTGACCACATACCTTAGAATCGGTACCAATAATCACGTGACATTCCTCACACGAGTTCGCGAAAATATCCTCGTAGCACGTGACGCAGTATGGGTGGTCTTCCCTCAACACGTATCGACGACCCACTAAGGATTTATCGCAATTCCAACAAGCGAAATGCGACCCGCTGACAGCATTCTTCTGCTGAAGGACAACAGTTTTACTGCCGCCCGACATGTAATGGGGAACAGTTTGACTTAGTTCCCTCCATTTCTCCTGTTTGACTAAACCCTGCGAAAAATTATAATTCGGTTAGATCTTTTTACAGAACACAAGCGAACACAGTAGAAAATAGAAAGAGCACAAAAAAATAACACAGGGTACCAACTTCTAGATAAAATTAGCCACGCGTTGTTTTTCTTAAGAAAATTCCCGAAATTATTGAACAAAATTCAGAAATTGTCGCAAAAATAAATATTCATTTCTTATCAGATCAGGCCTAGCCTAAGCCGACAATAATTTAACATAGTACAGTAGGAGGCCTAAGTTAAATGTGGTTAGCACCGGGTCCAGGGGTCGGAGATCCTTACCGGTTCCTGCCAGGGTAGGTACCTAACCGGGACCCAGCTCTTTATATACCAGTGCAGCAGTATGCAGGTAGGTACCGGTACTACTACTAGGATCGGCATGCTGCATTGCAGCTGCATTTTTAAGATGCTGTGCCGGCTTATCGACAAAATTGCACCGCCACAACTCCCTATCACCCATGACATTCGCTAGATCATCCGCATCTTCAAGGCCAGTGTCCTTTAAGATGCGTCTCAAGAAAGTCATGGGCTGTCCACCATGCTTATTCACTCCATGAGGCTGCCAAAGTACAAGATTATGCACTGGCTGGTCCTCACGGCGAAAGCAATGTCCTGCAAAGCGGCGGCGATTTTGTTCTAGTGTCAAGCTTGGGGGAACCAATGAGACACCTCCAATGTTATATAGTGTCTGGTTGGAGATGTGTGCATTGTACTTGGCACAATGAACCCGGCGTAGCATTCTTGTGAATGTGCCATCCAGAGATTTGGTGTCCTCAGCAGTTAGAGCCCAGCATAGACTCCCATAGAGGAGTACTGGAACTACTGCTGCTCTAAATAATCGTACCTTAAGTTTCCGATTAATTCTCGTTGAATTCCAAATCCTGGAAAGCCTATTCAAGGCTGTCCATGCCTTTCCCTTACGTATTCGAAGGTCCTCACCTGACTTCCGGATCCATGATCCCAGGTAACAGAAGTCATCCACATGCTCAAGCATACCATCTTTTGAGCTTATGCTCATCCGATCAGAGACTTGCTGAGGACTTTCAAAGTTAACTGTCAAAATTGTTGTCTTTCTGGAGTTAATAAAAAGACCAACACTAGAAGCAGCATGTTCTAATGAACTGAGGAGCCGTTGGGCTCCCTCTAGTGATTCTGAGAGTACTCCTAAGTCATCAGCAAAGTCTAGATCAGTTAGGTACTTGGCAGGATTTCCTCGACTTCTGGAGCCAGTAGGTGGAGATATCATCACCCCATCATCATTATGATGATCTAAGGATATGCGTAGAAAATAGTCAACTACAATTATGAACAAGAATGGTGCAAGTGTGTCTCCCTGGAGGACGCCCCATAACACTTCAAATGGTTCTGTGTCACCGTCAACAGTAGACACAAATGTTGTCGAACCATCGTATACTGATCTGATTGCTGCAATAATTTCATCAGAAATCCCATATAATGAAAGTATGCTGAACATACGTGAGCGAGAGACTGAATCAAAGGCCTTGGAGAAGTCAACAAAGATAAGAGCCAGATGCCTGTCTTTCTTTTTTGAAAACTCTTTAATTATCCTTCTAAGTGCCAAAATGGGCTCCATGGTCCCACGACCTTTACGGAACCCATTATGATTTCCACGGAGCAGTCTCTCAATGGGATCCCTGATGCAATTTAATAGAATTCTATTGTATAGCTTTGCAGCAATCGAGATCAATGAGATTCCCCGAAAAGAACCATAGAGTGTTAGGTTGCCTTTCTTGGGAACTGGCACCAACTTATTTGTTTTCATTTCTTGTGGGACTCTTGTTGTTCTGTACATTCTACTATGATGGGATAGATGAGCTTTAAACACTCAGGTATTTTAAAGACCTCAGGGGGAACACCATCTACTCCACTGGCACGATTGGTCTTAATGCTCTTTGCAGCAGCCTTCACTTCTGCAAAGGAGATATCACCAATGGGAATATCTGGGAGTACAGACTCAGACACTTTTACTTCTATAAAGTTATCAGGCAATACCCTGTCATTATTGAGGAGCTTTTCGAAGTGGGCCTTCCAACCATTGAGGCGATCGGCTGGTGATTCAGCCTTAACCTTGTTGGTTGGTTGGCTTTTTCGACCAGCAAGCAAGTTGATCGATCTCCATGCCTGGGATGATTGCCTGCTGTCGTCAGCATCATTGATGGCATCAACCTGTTGGTTTATTAGCTCCTGTAAATTAACAGAGTACTGCCTATTCAGGGACCTAGATGCAGCCTTAACTGCATTCTTGGCCGCTGTAGTCTGTTTGAGTTGGGACTCTTTCTGCGCCTTGTAGAGGTCATTTCGGCACTTCTGAATTTTGTTGTCAGTCCAGGGGGCCCGTTTCCTGTTTCGAGGGTATACAGGAACTGTTTCTGAAGCTGCTAACGTAACTGCCTCTGTGAAGACAGTATAGCCCTCACAGTGATCTGCCGCCTCAGAGGCAAGAACCTCATACCTGTTGCTCAGCTGTAATGTGAAGCTGGATCTCACACTTGGCTGTTGCAACAGAGAGGACCAGTCATGCCGCGGCAAGGCAGATTTCGTTGTTCTGCTAGCACGCAGACTAAGTCTTACCTTGGCCACAATAAGGCGGTGATCACTGGAGAAGGGTCGTAGTGTAAATGCATTACAGTCTTGTATAGAGCTCCTGTATTTCCTACGAAACAGGATATGGTCTAACTGGGACTTGTGACCACTGGGTCCACTATGAGTCCATAGCTTTCCAGTTCGCTTCTTGAACTGGGTTCCAGCAGAAAACAATCCATTTCCAGAGATAAAATCCAGAAGATGGACGGAATTTCGTGTAACACTATTGCTATAGACCCAGGGCGATGTAGGTGATTGATGCAGACTTGCATTAAAGTCTCCCAGGAATGTTAAGAATACATGCTGATCCACTCCATCAGTAGCTGCTTGTAGATTCTGGTAGAAATTTTCCACCTCCTCTACAGGGGCAACACTAGTTGGAGAGTAGCACACAATCTGAACCACCTTAGGAAACTTCTTAGCCAGTCTTCCAGAACATGAGAAGTGGCAACGGATGATGCGGTTAGAGATTTGGTCTATTTTATCCAATGCTGCATGTGCAGTTGGATTCATCAATAGACCAATTCCACCATTGCCACTATCATCTGCTGAAGCGAGGGCGAGTCGCCAACCGCCCCCCATGTCCTTAATCAGAACCTCATCAGTCTGTCCAGTCTGCATTCGGTGCTCTTGAACACCCACTGTACTAAGAGAAAGCTTATCTGCCAAGGAAGTCAGCTCACCTTGTCGCATTGGGGACCCGAGTGTTAGGGGTTAACTGAGGCTAGTCTAGTAACTTGCCTCAGATTCACCAATGGCTTTGTTGGTCGGGGTGGAACATAAGAGTAGCCTCCAACTCCAGAATCCCTCTCCCCCTCGCAATCTGGCCTCCCTGGTGACCCAGGGTTTGGGCCAGAAAGGTCATCAGGAAAGGGACTCAAAGAATTGTTTGCCGCTCTCTCTCCAGTAGGGGGTAAGACAGGCAGCCGGTCAGGAGATAACTGACACCTGTGAGGCCGATTGTGTCTAGTCATTCCACTGACCTCTAGTGGCTGGACATCCGCATTACTAATGTATCCATAGTGGGGGTTGGGGGGTGCTTTTTGCCGAGTCAGCTCTCGGGGCAAATACCACAACCTGGTTTGCCATTCCACAGGGTGGGTGTCGCAGTGGAGTCAGATATGAGGCCCATCACCCATATCTACTCTGGCGCACATGACCCACCATTGGCTGTTGCAGCTCATCTGCTGGGTCATGCCCTGTACCCTTGCTGCCAGGTGCAGGTCGCAGTGAAATGCTCTCAGAGTGGACATGAGAACACTCTACTCCTGACCAGCCATTGGTAGATCACCATCTGCCTGGCCAGGCCATATACCCCTGCAGCCAAGTATATGGGTCCTTATTCCAGGACCAAGGGCGTCCTTATCCCAGAACGAAGGGGGTCCTAGTTACAGGACCAGATTTGCCTTAGTAAGAGGGTCTATGCAGCTACAGGTGGCACCTCCTTTATGCTGCATGGAGGTGGCAAGTTTTCTTGATCAATGACCTAGAATGCCTGACCTGACCTGAGGTCAGGTTCCTATATATTCAGGTCTTTATATTCCAGTGCAGCAGTATGCAGGTAGGTACCGGTACAGGTACCTTTGTTGTACCGACGTATTAATTGTACCGTTAAGACCCCAAGATCCCTTCCTATAATAAATGTATAATAACAAACACCTCGAAAAATACAGCTTGCCAACACATTGTTACTATCATGTACAGTACGTACGGTAACGGGCCTAACTTCCTAATTCATATCCTCAGCAATCAGTCGCAGCCAAGCTATTGCAGCACACAGGCAAACAGGCCTATTAGCTAACCCGCTATTACTATATATGTGAGCCGGTAGGCTTCCCTACATAGTTTGATATACAGTAGCAGTACACATTACACAACAAATGATAGGCCTAGATGATAAGAAATGAATATTTAATTTCGCGACAATTTTATTCAATAATTTCGTGAGTTTTATTATAGAAAAGCAACGCGTGGCTAATTTTATTTAAAAGTTGGTAGCCGGTGTTATTTTTTTGTGCTCCTTCTATTTTCGACTGTGTTCGATTGTGTTCGGCAGTTTTTGGAGTGTGTTCGCTTGTGTTCTGTAAAAATAACTATCCTTATAATTCCAAACAGTACCTACATTCTATTTTAATTAAAATATATTTTTTTGATTTTGAAAACCTGAAACCGTACCATAATAATTACTATTTTTAATAAATTATATATATACTATATATATAGGTCAGACCGGCGCCGTGTCTTACCAGTCAAGCTGTTTTTTTCTCACTATTATGGTGCAACATATTTGGTATCAGTACTCGTTTAGTTCAAAGTCTTCTTTTTACATATGCATTATGCAAAGCATAATATCTATTTTATTTAATATTCCCATCTTATTTTATTTAATATTCCGTAACACTATAACTTATATTTGAATATTGTGTAGCTCCCCTATATGTACAGTACTTACTTATTCGTCCCTGCTATGAATTATGTTTGTAAATCGGAACTTTATGACAACTATTGTGTAATCTGTACACATTTTTATTATGATGTCGCCGCGTGCGAATTAAATAAACTAATAATAATAATATACAATAATTAGTATTATTTTTGCGTTTGCAATTCAAAAACATGTATTTTAGGCGGTATTTCTTTCCTTGGAAGTAGCACTGCACACTGTTGTTATTGGTGGCGCTCTCTACTGTATAGAGTAATCACATTGGTGTGCTATAAATTTATGCTGAGAGATATAATGAGAACCCCACGGAATTAGTTATTACTTCAACACATTAATTTTATTGTACAAAAATTTTTTTTTTCCACTAATTTAAATGGTTGTTTCACTCAAATTTTTCATAAATATACAGTATTTATAGGCCTAATTCCTCCTCTAAAGTATATTAATTACCGCTAAAATATTTATTTTATCATCAAAAATAAACCTCTCACCTTTTCGATAGAATTTCGTTTATTGTTTTGGGTAAAATAACGTACTCACTGTAACCTGATCCTTCTCTTATGTAGTGATAGTCAATAGATTTTAATGGCAATTAATACATTTTTAGAGATAATTATTATATTTAATAGCAACTTAATATTTTAGTGATTTTCCTGTTAAAATTTAGTGAAAAACTATTATTTTTACTGGATCGATAAAAAACTTCCTTATTTCAATACCGGTACTATATAGTTACTTTCTTTCTCAACTCACATCGTTTTGTTTAAAGAATTTGGAGTCTAGGTTGAAGAATTCCGCCAGCTCCATAATGGATATCTTTCCATTGTCGTCTGTATCGTAAACTCTTAGGAGAAGTTCCACCAATCTGTCGACATCCCTCTGGGTCGCATTGGGATCTCGGTTGTGTACCGTATCCCAACAAAATTGCTGAAATCCACAACAATAAAATAATGTATAATGGATCGTTTGGGGGTGTGGTCTGATTGATGATCACCATATCATGGCCCTTGCGGGCCAAGACCAATATACAATGATATAACTGATTTTAATGAAAAATAATAAATAAAATAAATAATAAAAAAAATATATATATAACATCAATAATAATATCAACTTCCACTCGAACCATTCCATTGCGATAGAAACTCAACGAAAGATTGACCTGGAAATACTAACTGATATTCCGTCGCAACCCCTACTGTGGTTAACCCTAATAATACAGTACTGCGGCCGTATTTAATTATAATAATAGGAATAAGTCACTCATTCACTAAAATACCAATAATATTAACATTGGCACAAATATTAACAGGAGCATAAACATTAGAGCCACTTGATGTTAATAGCGAACAAACATTAAAAGGGACAACAAATTAATTGGGGACACGCAATTATTAAAAGGGTCAAAAAATTATTATTTTTTAAATTAGACACACACATTACATACAAACATTAAAATATAATGCTATTTTGAAATAATGACATACCCTTAATTCCCTTGCAGCCAAGTGCCCACTGAAGTTATAATCGTAAGTGGACCAAATTTTGAAGAATTCCTCTAAAGTAGCGGAGTAGTTACTAGTGGCGCGGTGTGCAGGTGAATGGGACACCTGCCTGTAATTTACGGATTTCATATCCTCTGGTAAGAAACTATTTATTTTGAATAAACTAAACTTTTTCTTTAAAAAAAATATATAATATACCAATGTGATTACTTAATGCACCTTTATACGAAGGCTACTGCTATTGAACAGTACGTGATGTGACGGTGTGAATATATCCGTTGTCGTGATTGTAAATTATCCCAATAGAGGTAACTGCCAAGTAATAGAAATCCTACATTCCTCGTCTCATAGCTTCTGAGAAAACAACACAGATTATTCTAATGTAAATATGGAAATAATTTATAATAATAATATTGGATATAGATTCTAATTAAATGATGGCTAATAACTGGCCTTCGCTGGTAATCAAAGCACAGCTTAATGAAGCTTAATATTACTTTATGGTATTACTGTATTACATTATTTACTTATTACTTTATGGTATTACTGTATTACATTATTTACTTATTACTTTATGGTATTACTGTATTACATTATTTACTTATTACTTTATACCTTATAATATATTTTTTACTGAACTTTTAATTTAAATACTATAAAGTAGAATTTGAAGTGATTATAATACAATATTACAAGTTTTCGATACCCCAAGGCAAGGTAAAATAATGAAAATACGATGTTATTGTTATACCTTTTATACATATGCTAAGTGTTATAGCGATAGGATTGATCACTTTATTGTTTGGCACCCTGAAGAAACATCCCGCTATTTCTTTGTTCCGAATGAGTGAAATCCTGTAGGTACGTAAGAGAGTAGAAAGTGTATCAATCGCGAAAATCTTGTACTTCGGAAACTGAGACATTGATTGACTTTTCAAAATGTTACATATCTTTTATTTACAGGATATTCAACCCAAAGCCAAAAGATTGATAAACGCGAAATGATTGACAAATGAATCAATAGGTATCCTACGTGCGCAACGTAGGCAAGGCATACAGTTACAGAACCAAAACAATACGGGAGGTATTTTTATAGAATGTCTAAATTATTTGATCTTCTGTCATACAATAGATAGTTTATTGTTCTCTAACTCTAACCAAACCATCTTAGCGCTACAATAATCAAACAGTTCAGTAATTAGCAATATACAGTAGTAGTGCGGGGCACATCGATTATGTTTATATAAGAAATTAATTCATTAAGTGACAATGATGACTAGCGCATCCATTGATTACATACAGTATACAGTAGGAAGTAGGCAAGGATATGACTGGAATGTAACTAAGACTCATCAAATTATGGCGTGTGCCGTTTATTCTTTGAATTGGTTAAGAATCACTACCCATATTATAACTTATTAATTAACTGCATATTAATTATTAAAGTTATGAAGATATAAAGTATTTAGATAAATAAATAAAATATAATAATATATACAAAGGTAATACAAGGAACACATGACAACTAATTTACATTGAAACACAAAAAGGCACCCATTCAAAAAATAATATTATTTATACTCTCAAATAATCTTCTCATATAATTTATAAATCTATGAAAATAAAGCCTATTCTTTATTCCTAAAGATATTATTTTTAATGAAGGATTTCGATAAGTGTCAAATAATTATATATATTACTACAGTTATAGTATAAATATAATCGTAAAGTTGGGTTAACATTCAAAACTCGCGATAACATGATGCTACTGTATTAAAGTTGAAATAATTAATATAGATGATTATAATGCATGTACTGTAGGTCTAAATAGAGTTCATCCTAACTGTATAAAGTTATCAGCCTTGGTTCCATCGTCGTAAATTATGTTGCAATATGAGCTACTGGAACCGATACCCGGTATCTACTGTCAGACTCTACCAGTTGGGTCTACCGCAGTCTGGACAGAGAGTTTCGTCTCCATCCACTATAAATCCCCGTCCGACTAAACTCGTTTCACAACGTCGACAAACGAAACATTCGTTGTGCCAATGCCGGTCCTCAAAAGTAACGAACTTTGTTCCGCCAATACCTAAAAAATATATGTGAGAAATACTGAATCATAAAAGTAAAGAGCTACATGTACAATAGGAAAGCGGGGATTGTGTGAGATACTGCAGAGCCCTGAGCTACAATAGGAAAGCGGGGATTGTGTGAGATACTGCAGAGCCCTGAGCTACAGTAGGAAAGCGGGGATTGTGTGAGATACTGCAGAGCCCTGAGCTACAGTAGGAAAGCGGGGATTGTGTGAGATACTGCAGAGCCCTGAGCTACAGTAGGAAAGCGGGGATTGTGTGAGATACTGCAGAGCCCTGAGCTACAGTAGGAAAGCGGGGATTGTGTGAGATACTGCAGAGCCCTGAGCTACAGTAGGAAAGCGGGGATTGTGTGAGATACTGCAGAGCCCTGAGCTAAAGTAGGAAAGCGGGGATTGTGTGAGATACTGCAGAGCCCTGAGCTACAGTAGGAAAGCGGGGATTGTGTGAGATACTGCAGAGCCCTGAGCTAAAGTAGGAAAGCGGGGATTGTGTGAGATACTGCAGAGCCCTGGGCTAAAGTAGGAAAGCGGGGATTGTGTGAGATACTGCAGAGCCCTGAGCTAAAGTAGGAAAGCGGGGATTGTGTGAGATACTGCAGAGCCCTGAGCTACTGTAGGAAAGCGGGGATTGTGTGAGATACTGCAGAGCCCTGAGCTAAAGTAGGAAAGCGGGGATTGTGTGAGATACTGCAGAGCCCTGAGCTACAGTAGGAAAGCGGGGATTGTGTGAGATACTGCAGAGCCCTGAGCTACAGTAGGAAAGCGGGGATTGTGTGAGATACTGCAGAGCCCTGAGCTAAAGTAGGAAAGCGGGGATTGTGTGAGATACTGCAGAGCCCGGAGCTACAGTAGGAAAGCGGGGATTGTGTGAGATACTGCAGAGCCCTCAGCTAAAGTAGGAAAGCGGGGATTGTGTGAGATACTGCAGAGCCCTGAGCTACAGTAGGAAAGCGGGGATTGTGTGAGATACTGCAGAGCCCTGAGCTAAAGTAGGAAAGCGGGGATTGTGTGAGATACTGCAGAGCCCTGAGCTACATTAGGAAAGCGAGGATTGTGTGAGATACTGCAGAGCCCTGAGCTAAAGTAGGAAAGCGGGGATTGTGTGAGATACTGCAGAGCCCTGAGCTACAGTAGGAAAGCGGGGATTGTGTGAGATACTGCAGAGCCCTGAGCTACAGTAGGAAAGCGGGGATTGTGTGAGATACTGCAGAGCCCTGAGCTACAGTAGGAAAGCGGGGATTGTGTGAGATACTGCAGAGCCCTGAGCTACAGTAGGAAAGCGGGGATTGTGTGAGATACTGCAGAGCCCTGAGCTACAGTAGGAAAGCGGGGATTGTGTGAGATACTGCAGAGCCCTGAGCTACAGTAGGAAAGCGGGGATTGTGTGAGATACTGCAGAGCCCTGAGCTACAGTAGGAAAGCGGGGATTGTGTGAGATACTGCAGAGCCCTGAGCTACAGTAGGAAAGCGGGGATTGTGTGAGATACTGCAGAGCCCTGAGCTACAGTAGGAAAGCGGGGATTGTGTGAGATACTGCAGAGCCCTGAGCTACAGTAGGAAAGCGGGGATTGTGTGAGATACTGCAGAGCCCTGAGCTACAGTAGGAAAGCGGGAATTGTGTGAGATTCTGCAGAGCCCTGAGCTACCTAATCTTATCAAATGTTAAATTGCGTCATAGATTATGTAGGCCTAATTAATTTTTAAAAGCAAATATTTCCAGCCGATGAGGTGAGTATTTAGAAATTATCTGCACAAACCACAACCATCTGTTAATATTCCTTCTCGATTTAAGGAAAAGGGCCGTTGTCCTGACAGACTTCACCAAGGAAAAGGGCAAGATCTTATTTCTTTCCAAAGTGCTACCTTAACATTAACGAGGTCGCTAGAACGCGAACGTCACAATATAAATAAAAGGATTGGATATTCGGTCACCTATTTAACGGAAATATATGTACTTCATTGTGATTGGCAGCTATCATACTGTACTTACTAATGATTGGGTGCGGATAATGCGTATTTACCTGTGATTGGCTGTCCGCAATCGGAACATTTCTTAGCGAACAGTTTACCGAAACAATCGGCACAGAATGGCCGGTCGTCCCGGGTTGTGAATCGTTGTGATGCCAAAGAAACATTACATTCGGCGCAAGTGAAACATTCTCGATGGAAAGGTTGACCTCTGTAAGTAACGCCTCCTGAAGTTATCACCTTTTTGGAGGAAGAGAATAAATATAAACCTGTAGAAATTTGTTAGTTGAGTATAATATAATATTCCTCAATATTTAGCTTAAAATAAGGTTACAAGAATAAATTATCGTTCGCTGTTGGCCATTCATTCTATGTTTCATTCCATGTGTAGGTGAACAACAACGGTATACCTACAACACCTTTTTACTACTACAGTATACAATATCGCCCACAGCGAACGATAATTCTTACAATCTTTGAACGCCTATATCTCATGTTGTTACATATTTGGAATCCTTGCAACGTAAGCTTTCTACTCATAGGGGTCCGTGTCATAAGAAAATATAACCTAAATATAAGACCTATATTCCGGTCATGGTATAAACATATACTTTGGACACAGTAATGTTCCATCCACGAGGCATGGTGTTTTAATGTAAGTAACTTTCTTAAAGATGGTGGTTTAGTCAATTAATTTAATAATTGGGAAAGAATGCTAATATAATTGCAAAACCGAGAAAATTAACTGAATACACACTGCGTAAGAATATAATTACTGTAGTTTCTTAACTAGTTATATTTATGTTTTATGAAAGGATTAAGCCAAGGATCAAGGAATGCCTGTTCACCGCCATGGGTGATCTTCCAAGTAAACCCTTCCACTATGATTCCCAAGTTGCCTTGGTTCCCAATTATCCACCACTGAAGGATGAAAGCCAGGGTTGGGCTAGGCTGCAGCATTTAAAGCCCTGCGTCCAAACAATGCTGCCCCAACTAGGGATCGAATCAGGGCTTCAGGGTTAGGCTAGGCTGCAGCATTTAAAGCAATGCGCCCAAACAGTGCTGCCCCATCTAGGGATCGAACCAGGGCTTCAGGGTTAGGCTAGGCTTGCAGCATTTAAAGCAATGTGCCCAAACAGTGCCGCCTCAGCTAGGAATCAAACCAGGACTTCCTAATTTGAAGCCCAGGAATGTCATCACTAGACCAAGCTGCTGCTTTTACGTTTGGTTTTATTCATGTTTTTATGTATAATGTAAGGTAGTCCTTCTTTGTTACATAAACAAATATATGTGTAGCTTACCTTGCTACAATATGTACATCTTGTAGCAAATCTATCTTCGTAACATGTTGTACAATAAGGCTTATCGTCTTTGGGAACAAACGCTTTTGTTCCTATAGCAACGCGACAAATAATGCAAATGAAACATTCCTCATGGTATGTTAGTCCTCTCCATTCCAGTTTTTTTGTACCTGCAAAAAAATATAAAATAAACATTCCAGTTTTTTTGTACCTGCAAAAAATATAAAATAACCATTCCAGTTTTTTTGTACCTGCAAAAAAATATAAAATAACCATTCCAGTTTTTTTGTACCTGCAAAAAAATATAAAATAACCATTCCAGTTTTTTTGTACCTGCAAAAAAATATAAAATAACAATTCCAAATTTGTTTTACCTGCTAGTAAATATAACATATTCATTGCAGCTGAATTTGTAGTAAATTAAATATCATAAGAGTATTTTGGCACTATAGCTAATTTATAGGAAAATGTTAGAGTGGTGAGGTTGGTAGACCTCAACACATGCCCGCCAAATACCATGAAGTTTTGTAACTAATAAGAAAAATACCTGTGAGACAAAAGTTACATACAGTAGTAGATGGCACAGGGAAGGGTGAATATAATTTTAGTAGATAATGTTTGATGAAGTAGGTTTTAATCTTACCTTTTTCGTTTTTATGTGCTTTCAATACTTTATTATAGAGTTTATATATTTACCGGCTTTCAATACTTTATGAGTTTAAATATTTACCTGCTTTGAATACTTTATTACAGAGTTTATATATTTACCGGCTTTGAATACTTTATTACAGAGTTTATATATTTACCTGCTTTCAATACTTTATTACAGAGTTTATATATTTACCTGCTTTGAATACTTTATTACAGAGTTTATATATTTACCTGCTTTCAATACTTTATTATAGAATTTATATATTTATCTGCTTTCAATACTTTATTACAGAGTTTATATATTTACCTGCTTTGAATACTTTATTACAGAGTTTATATATTTACCTGCTTTGAATACTTTATTACAGAGTTTATATATTTACCTGCTTTGAATACTTTATTACAGAGTTTATATATTTACCTGCTTTCAATACTTTATTATAGAATTTATATATTTATCTGCTTTCAATACTTTATTACAGAGTTTATATATTTACCTGCTTTGAATACTTTAATATAGAGTTTATATATTTACCTGCTTTGAATACTTTATTACAGAGTGTATATATTTACCTGCTTTCAATACTTTATTATAGAATTTATATATTTATCTGCTTTCAATACTTTATTACAGAGTTTATATATTTACCTGCTTTGAATACTTTAATATAGAGTTTATATATTTACCTGCTTTGAATACTTTATTACAGAGTGTATATATTTACCTGCTTTCAATACTTTATTATAGAATTTATATATTTATCTGCTTTCAATACTTTATTACAGAGTTTATATATTTACCTGCTTTGAATACTTTATTACAGAGTTTATATATTTACCTGCTTTGAATACTTTATTACAGAGTTTATATATTTACCTGCTTTGAATACTTTAATATAGAGTTTATATATTTACCTGCTTTGAATACTTTATTACAGAGTGTATATATTTACCTGCTTTCAATACTTTATTATAGAATTTATATATTTATCTGCTTTCAATACTTTATTACAGAGTTTATATATTTACCTGCTTTGAATACTTTATTACAGAGTTTATATATTTACCTGCTTTGAATACTTTATTACAGAGTTTATATATTTACCTGCTTTGAATACTTTAATATAGAGTTTATATATTTACCTGCTTTGAATACTTTATTACAGAGTGTATATATTTACCTGCTTTCAATACTTTATTATAGAATTTATATATTTATCTGCTTTCAATACTTTATTACAGAGTTTATATATTTACCTGCTTTGAATACTTTATTACAGAGTTTATATATTTACCTGCTTTGAATACTTTATTACAGAGTTTATATATTTACCTGCTTTGAATACTTTATTACAGAGTTTATATATTTACCTGCCTTGAATACTTTATTATGGAGTTTATATATTTACCTGCTTTGAATACTTTATTACAGAGTTTATATATTTACCTGCTTTGAATACTTTAATATAGAGTTTATATATTTAACTGCCTTGAATACTTTATTATGGAGTTCATATAATTACCTGTTTTGAATACTTTATTACAGAGTTTATATATTTACCTGCTTTGAATACTTTAATATAGAGTTTATATATTTAACTGCCTTGAATACTTTATTATGGAGTTTATATATTTACCTGCGTTAAATACTTTATTATAGAGTTTATATATTTACCTGCTTTGAATACTTTATTACAGAGTTTATATATTTACCTGCCTTGAATACTTTAATATAGAGTTTATATATTTAAAATGCGTTAAATACTTTATTATAGAGTTTATATATTTACCTGCTTTGAATACTTTATTATAGAGTTTATATATTTACCTGCTTTGAATACTTTATTACAGAGTTTATATATTTACCTGCCTTGAATACTTTATTATAGAGTTTATATATTTACCTGCTTTGAATACTTTATTATAGAGTTTATATATTTAACTGCCTTGAATACTTTATTATGGAGTTTATATATTTACCTGCGTTAAATACTTTATTATAGAGTTTATATATTTACCTGCTTTGAATACTTTATTACAGAGTTTATATATTTACCTGCTTTCAATACTTTATTACAGAGTTTAAATATTTACCTGCTTTGAATACTTTATTACAGAGTTTATATATTTACCAGCTTTGAATACTTTATTACAGAGTTTATATATTTACCTGTTTTCAATACTTTATTACAGAGTTTATATATTTACCTGCTTTGAATACTTTATTACAGAGTTTATATATTTTCCTGCTTTCAATACTTTATTACAGAGTTTATATATTTACCTGCTTTGAATACTTTATTACAGAGTTTATATATTTACCTGCTTTGAATACTTTATTATAGAGTTTATATATTTACCTGCTTTGAATACTTTATTACAGAGTTTATATATTTACCTGGTTTGAATACTTTATTACAGAGTTTATATATTTACCTGCTTTTAATACTTTATTACAGAGTTTAAATATTTACCTGCTTTGAATACTTTATTACAGAGTTTATATATTTACCGGCTTTGAATACTTTATTACAGAGTTTATATATTTACCTGCTTTCAATACTTTATTACAGAGTTTATATATTTACCTGCTTTGAATACTTTATTACAGAGTTTATATATTTACCTGCTTTCAATACTTTATTACAGAGTTTATATATTTACCTGCTTTCAATACTTTATTACAGAGTTTAAATATTTACCTGCTTTGAATACTTTATTACAGCGTTTATATATTTACCTGCTTTCAATACTTTATTACAGAGTTTATATATTTACCTGCTTTGAATACTTTATTACAGAGTTTATATATTTACCTGCTTTCAATACTTTATTACAGAGTTTAAATATTTACCTGCTTTGAATACTTTATTACAGAGTTTATATATTTACCTGCGTTAAATACTTTATTACAGAGTTTATATATTTACCTGCCTTGAATACTTTATTACAGAGTTTATATATTTACCTGCTTTGAATACTTTATTACAGAGTTTATATATTTACCTGCTTTGAATACTTTATTACAGAGTTTATATATTTACCTGCCTTGAATACTTTATTATAGAGTTTATATATTTACCTGCTTTAAATACTTTATTACAGAGTTTATATATTTACCTGCTTTGAATACTTTATTACAGAGTTTATATATTTACCTGCTTTGAATACTTTATTACAGAGTTTATATATTTACCTGCTTTGAATACTTTATTACAGGCGTCACATCTCGAAGCAAAATGTTCATCATGGCAATCTGCGCAGTAAAGTCGATCGTTTTTGGATCCGAACGGCTTATCTACCAGCGAAACTTTACAACTCGAACAACCGAAACATCGTTCGTGCCAATGTTTATCTTTATAAGATAAATCCTGGAGGAGTAAGTATTGGAGCATATTTAATAAAAAAAAATTATCGGTGTTGGCCAATTCCATCCTATGTGTAATTATTTATTTAGAAATCGTTTCAAATAATACTTAGACCTCAAATCTTAACTAAATTTCTGATAAAATACCCCACCTAGTTACTCAGTACCTTAGAATCTGTTCCAATAATCACGTGACATTCCTCACACGAGTTCGCGAAAATATCCTCGTAGCACGTGACGCAGTATGGGTGGTCTTCCCTCAACACGTATCGACGACCCACTAAGGATTTATCGCAATTCCAACAAGCGAAATGCGACCCGCTGGCTGTAGGCTTATGTTTAACAACAACGGGTCTACTGGCCCCCGACATGTAATCACCCACTGCCTCGCTTAATTCTTTCCAACTCTCTTGTTGGACAAGTTCCTGCATGATAATAAATAAACTGATAATTATTGAGATAAGATACAACTTAGCCTGCCTAGTGTCTATATTATGAAAACCTTCGTGCAACAGAAATTCAAGTCACCAGCTACAAGTTCGTGGGGTTCGTGGGGTTCGTGGGGCCTTCACGCAGAACGATGTAGACAAGCACGGTTCCTATTATTATACCAGATGCATAGTCAACCTCTATATCCCAACACAAATTCCATTTCAGACTTTCGACTACTTCGACGAATATTACTACTAATATACTATAATATGCCTACTGCATTGAAGCTGTACTTTGAAATGCTATGTTGGCTTAATAAAAATATTTATGCCACCACCATGCATTCGACAATTCGCACGCCCAATGCAGCGTGGTTTACGAATGCTATGCTGTCTTATTGACAAAATTGCACCGCCACAACTCCGTATCCACCATGATTTTCGAGAGATTATCCGCATCTTCAAGGGCAGTGTCCTTTAAGAGCCGCCTTAAGTACGTCATGGGCTGTCCAGGGTCCACCATGCTTATTTTCTCCATAAGGTTGCGAAAGCTCAAGATTATGCACTGGGTCATCCTCGCGAGAAAGCAATGTCCTGCACAGCGGAGGCGGCTTTGTTCTATTGTCAAGCTTGGGGGAACCAATGAGACACCTACAATGTTATATAGTGTCTGGTTGGAGATGTGTGCATTGTACTTGACCCAATGAACCCGACATAGCATTCTTGTAAATGTGCCATCCAGAGATTTGGTATCCTCAGAAGTTAGAGCCCAGCAAGGACTCCCATAGAGGAGTACTGGAACTACTGCTGCTCTAAATAATCGGACCTTAAGTTTCCGATTTATTCTAGGTGACTTCCAAATCCTGGAAAGCCTATTCAAGGCTGCCCATGCCTTTCCCTTACGTATTCGAAGGTCCTCACCTGACTTCCGGATCCATGATCCCAGGTAACAGAAGTCGTTCTCATGCTCAAGCATACCATCCTTTGAGCTTATGGTCATACGTTCAGACATTTCCTGGGGACTTTCAAAGGTAACAGTCAAAATTTTGGTCTTCTTGGAGTTAACACTTAGAGTTAAGACCAACACTAGAAACTGTTCTAATGAGCTGAGGAGCCGTTGGGCTCCCTCTTGTAATTCTGAGATTACTCCTAAGTCATCAGCAAAGTCTAGATCAGTTAGGTACTTGGCAGGATTTCCTCTACTTCTGGGAGCCAGTAGGTGGAGTTACCATCACCCCATCATCATTATGATGATCTAAGGACATGCGTAGAACATAGTCAACAACAATTATGAACAAGAATGGTGCAAGTATGTGTCGCCCTGTAGGACGCCCCATAACACTTCAAATGGTTCTGTGTCACCATCAACAGTAAACACAAATGTTGTCGAACCATCGTATACTGATCTGATTGCTGCAATAATTTCATCAGGAATCCCATATAATGAAAGTATGCTGAACATACGTGAGTTATTTAATAGCTCTTTTAGTATTTAAGTTATAACAATTTCCATTTTAGGGATTCCTATTGAAATTACTATTACTATGTATAATGAAAGTTCTATTATCTCCAAATATTTTTTTATGAAATTGTCAACTTCAAAACCCTAGTACTTCTAGGCCTACAATTTTTGAGCTATTAGTCTGAAAATTTCTGTGGTTGTCTACATAGCCAACCTGCATAAAAGCAGACAACTTTTTTAATTTTTTTGTTAATAAAATTTAATACTATTTATAACAAACCTAAAACATTAACATAAATTTGCAGCGCCACCTAGCGGTGCGGAATTATTTTTACAAAATTTCACCTGAAAGTTATGTTGCCCCATCTTTGATCTATCATATAAAAAAACTTTCATGTCATTAGATTCAAAACTGTAAAAGCCTTAGGGTTTTAAGCGCAACCAAGTTTTTTTTATTGTTAACTAGTATTAATAATATTAAATAGCAAAAAATAAAATGTTTCTGATCTCACCTATCATCTAGAATAGCATCTTAGGTATCTATATTCATATTTATATTTATGATGTAGTACTCTTTGGTATATTATTCGCATTAAGCGCTTGAGGTAGTTTAAAGTAGCATGCAACATGCCATTTCGATTGGTATATATTTAGATGCACCAGTGATACATGTGTTATTAAAGATAAGCAATAAAATAAAGATTATTGCCAAGAATGGTCTTAGAATTCCCAATATCAGTTAGTATTAGTATTAATCTAAGTATTATCCTGTATAGGACCTACTGAGTAAATCTGAGTTATATATTACCTTGTAATCTCGGAAATAAATGCCCTGAGTTAAATGATGTTTAATATAAAACTCACATCATTCTGCTTAAAGAAACTGGGATCGATATTAAAGAACTCAGCCAACTCCATAAGTGATATCTTCCCATCGCCATCCTTGTCGTAAACTCTTAGCAATAGTTGGACTAGTTTGTCGACATCCTGCTGTGTGGCTTTCGGGTTGCGATTGTGTACAGTGTCCCAACAAAATTGCTAAATCATAATGAGAATAATGGTTTGATATTGAAGCAAGGTAAATAACCTTGACTCTGAGAGCGGAATAAAGACATTAAACTTGTACAGTAACCCGTTCTGCGTAGGTGAATTGTTATTCAACGAACACATAACTTTACTTACCCGCAATTCTCTAGCAACCAGTTGTCCACTGAAATTATAGTCATAAGTTTTCCATATATTGAAGAATTCATTTAATGTAACTGTATAACCACTGGAATTGGCTTTAGCATTGGGAGGTTGTTTTGTAGTAATTTGTGAAACACGTTGGTAACTTGCGGATTCCATGGTTATCTGTTATTTAGTATTTACTCATGAGCACTAAACTACCTTCTACAGAAAAAAATTAAATATAGATTTATTATTAATTGAAACTGAAAACTGATAATAACTTATTAGGATATCCTATATTAAAACTATGATTAATTCATATCTATCACTATTATTATGATTAAATAAGTGCAACATTTGCTAATTATTACTTTAGTTGAATACATATATCGAGTATCATACAGCATATATTGCATATTATATCGAATACATATTTTATATTGAAGCAGAAACAAAATAATTAATTGTAAAAACAACAAATGATTAATCCAAGGCAGGTTGATTCATAGTGATTCAGACGTCGGTGTCAAAGGAATGCACTGGCAGTAGCAAAATGTATGTGATAGGCCTACACAACTAATATGCAGTACCAACCAATGGGTTAGCACTGAATAAATCGAGCACTATAGTACATACTACTGTACTGTAGTGTGCAGTACAGCGTGCTGCGTGTCTAGTCAAAGAGTCTAAAGAGTCAAAAGGTCGATAGAGTTAAAGGATCGAAAGAGTCAAAGGATCGAAAGATTCAAATGGACGAAAGAACCGTAGTTTTAATTATATTATCATACACCTTGCATTTCCTTTGCTCTACAATATCATGTGTGTTGTGTTTATATTATTCGCACCAATAGTGAATGAACGTGGATAATTATTGGCCCATGTGAAGAATACCAGACTTTCCGCCGTTATATTTCACTTTGCAGTTACCCCCATGTGAAGAATACCAGGTTTTCACCAAAAACACAGGTTGCGGAAGGGCTGAATCTAACCAAAACAATAAACGAATTAGTATATGTACAGGTTATAAGACAGAAATAAGCGCTATAAAACTCTTAATAAAGATAAATTAAAAAGAGAGATTCCAATAAAAGGTCGACCGAAAAGTGAAATCCTGGGCGTAATGTTTCATAATGCTTCATATGGGCGTAATTATTTGTTCTTCAAAAAGAGACTGGTGGCTGATAAGGGAATCAATCTTTGTAAGCAATTAGATTCATGATTTAATTAGACAATAAAATACTTCAATTTGGAATTGCCTTTTGTCGAATACACCTGTCTTCCCATTTTTCTGTTTAAGAATATATAATTTCATTGATATGAAACCACGAGTTTTTCGGTTCATTCTGAGTGTCTCTAGTTGAGGCCGGAACCTCAACTCCACTGTTACCTCACCACAATTGTAATACATTCAATCCAATTTGGTGAGCGGAAATTGGATGCACCTGCTGATCCAAAAGTTTGCAAAGTCCTTGAAAAGTTTGATCTTTCGTTGAATAATGTTAGTTCGTAAGTTAACTGATTCAGTTTATATTATAATATATATTACTCCATTTAAAATAAATAAATATGATAGTAGGCTGCAGACCAGTCGCTCTTAAGATTGCGATGTGTATAATTAACTTGATAATATTCATATTTGGGCTCAGCCTCATTGCTTTGGGGATATGGTTGGCTGTGGATGTGGCATTGCCCCAACTTTTCCAACTTCTCAACAACAACAGCGCAGTGGCTAACCTAAAGTTCGTGATCATTGGCGTCGGCCTGTTTGTTATGGGTATAGGATTCCTCGGGTGCTGCGGTGCGGCCATTGAGAACAAACTAATGCTCATAGTGTTCTCGGTTATAGTCGCGTTGTGCTTTGTTGCCGAGGTTACCGTGTTTATCATCGCATTCGCTAACAACGGGCTGATCGCGAAGCCTTTGGAAGACTTCATGGTGAGCACGATGAAGAACGATTACATTGGATCAGGAGAAGATAATGCATCGGCGGTGGACGTCGCTTGGGATGTGACCCAGATTCACATCGGATGCTGCGGGGTCTATTCTCAAAACGATTGGGTCGATATGGGAACGCGATTCTGGAAAACACAGACCAAACTACAGCCGCAGGATCGAATCTCCTGGCCTATTTCGTGCTGCCTTTACGAGGAGAAGCCAGAATTTGAGCAGATAGTGATGCAGGAGTGGATACCTGCGGGGAAAAATGATTCTCAATGTTTCGATGGCAACAATCAACATCATACGGAGGGATGTTTTGAAAGTGTAAAAGATTATATGAAACAACACTTAGTTATAATCGGGATAATTGTAACTCTTGTTGCTGTTGTGGAGGTGGGAGCGGTGTTTCTTGCGTTTTGTCTAGTTGGGCAAATTATTCACGCGAAAAATGTGGCATCTGCGGCGGCAGCTCAACGCGAAGCCGTGGGATAGACATTGAAAGCAATCTGGGTGAAACTTCTGACAACAAACTACTCCTGTTGTATAAGTGTAATCTTCAAGATCTTTATTATTAACGTGACTGTACAAAACGTAATTCTCAGGATATTTGCTCGAGCTGTAAAGGAACAGGGTTCGGGGATTTTTTCTCGGGCTGTAAAGGAACGTGTGTCGGTGTCGTATAATAATTTTCTTAAAATGATGTGCGTAATTTCGTTGTATCATTTAAATACACTGAAATCTTATAATATAAAAAATACATTACTCTGTTATTATATCGCCGTGTCACATTTAACTTTTTGCTTCGGGTGACCACTTTATCCCACGCTACATTCTTCCATAATTTCGTATCGTATAGCCTCTTATGAGCATTTTTTACTGGGGCGGGCGGCGCAATCACAAACAATATTTATCAGTACTCCATATGCTATGAACGTTTGAATTTGAGAATTCTACAAAAACTTTGTTCCGCACTGGCAGTAAAAAAACGCGAGTTCTGTTACAAACACTACAGGCCTAACTCTGGTACAGTATATTAACATCCACTGAAAAACTTAAATCAGATAAAGCAGTGTGTTCATATACAATAATACAATACGTATTATATGTAGGCCCTGGATAAAGATACACAATACACTATTGAAATAATGAATTAAGGGGGGGGGGGGGTACACCATTTTCGAACAACTCTTAGATTTATCACTCGCAGCGTTTCAAATTTTTTTGTTTTTGGCTATAATTTGGAATATAGGTGCCTAAGATGCTATTCTACATGATAGGTTAGAAAATTTTTTTTTTCTCTATTTAATATTAGTTAATACTAGTTAACAATAAAAAAAAACAAAAACAAAAAAAAAACTTGGTTGCGCTTAAAACCCCAAGGCTTTTACAGTTTTGAATCTAATCACATGAAAGTTTTTTTATATGATAGATCAAAGATGGAGCAACATAACTATCAGGTGAAATTTTGTGAAAATAATTAACATATTTTTGACCAAAATGGTGTACCCCCCCCCCCCCCCCCCCCCCCCCCCCCTTAAGTGCACCTAAATTAGGTGCGTAACTTGTGCGAGTCAGCGTGCCAATATAATAATAATGGCTATGGGTGGAGAAGCAAACAACATAGCAATCCGGGCTAGAACTTTACACATTATTATTATAACAGAGTATGGGTTTAGTGCAAATATTAGTTAATGGGGCACAGTAATGTGAGTCCATCGTGCGTTCAAAATATGGAAATTAAAATATATTTAAGGTTGTAGCTTTACGGAATATATATGCACGTCGGGAATATGGTAAAACCTCACTTATACTATTTCGATAAAAATGTATGTGGGTTATTGTAAATAATGGATTTATGGAGATTAGTACAAATAATATTAAATCCAAAATTAATGGAGTTTCGTGCAAATAATATATAACCCCCACCCCCAATCTTCTTTAAACCGATAATTTATAGATGTTAGCGTAAAATAAAAAGTAAGAGTTATATTACAAGTCTATCTATCTATACACGTTGAGTGTTGAGCAATGAGAATTGCTACCGAATACCTATAGGAGTGCGATACCTATAGCTGAAAATTATGAGTCCAAAGTTGAAAAAATGTCACCCCAGATGGATGTTATCCCATTGATTAACACCCGCAGTCTCTCAGGTAGTGCTTTCTCATAGAACGGTGTCGCGTTAATTCTCTCGTGTAACCGTTGTTTTGACTGTCCGGTGGAATTTGGAAATAACAACATAAATTACGAGGGTATAGGCCAGGCCTACTTACAATACAAGTTTTATAGACAAGGATTCTAGAGGAGTGTAAACGCTACACCGACAACCGACAGCCGACAACCACAACAACGCTAAATTAGCTTTAATAATAGTTGTCGGCGTTGGTTTTCGGTAGGTGGTTGTCGGCGTAGCGTTTACACCCATTCTAGAGCCCGATCACCATGGGTAGTCAAAATTCAGTCGTCTAAATTCAGTAGCGTTTCACAAGTTAGACAACCTGGCGCCATTACCATACTGGTTAACTCCACCTCTTGCCACACATTCACTTGCCTCGCCTCGTTCCTAGTTGTACAAATTGCTTATAACTAATCATATTATTATTATATATTTTTCTTATTTTGTTTTGCCATTTCACTAAAATTCAAAGTTTTTCTCATAAATTAACAGTTACAGTAGTTTTGTTTTTGCTGTTGTAAGGTAAATTCAGCTGTTATTTCCGGGTGTAAACGCTACGCCGACAACCGACTACCGACAACCAACGCCGACAACCATTATTAAGGCTAATTAATGTTATTTATTAATTGAGGGAAAGGAACAGGTTACAGTGGAAGGTTATTCTAACCAAAACAATAAACGAGAGTCACGAACTCAGGTTACATTTTCATATTTACTGTTGTCGGCAGTGGTTGTCGGCTGTCGGTTGTCGGCGTAGCGTTTACACCCGTTATTTCCGTCGATTTTCCATGGAGAGGGTTCCATTTTGAGTGCTTACTTTCCATCTGTTGAATACGTAGGAGGGAACCTAAGCAAGAACTCAACGACATTAGTACATAGGCCTATTGTACTGTGTATTATAAATAAATCACTTCATCATATTATTTGTAGGCAAGAAAAAAATAAAATTTTCTTTAAAAAAAACACATTAATAAACCACAAATATATATGAATGAATAAGTAGAGAATACTACTGTGACAAAGTTGATAAGACTATTGTTGTAATATACATATACCGATGATTACAGTACGGTAATGAAGGATGGGATGGAAGGGCTACTGCTATGTATGAATTACATTGGTTGGCGCAGTAAATACAGTAGATAATAATTGCCCAACAGTGTAGTAATAATATGTGCAACTAACTGATGTTTAACATAATGAGATACAACTTACATATGTCTGCCCATTGTGTAAGTCTTATAAACACAATAGTTAATCCCCACATATAGTCATTGTGCGTTTGCTTGCGCTTGAATTGTTCCAAAGGTAAGAATAAAGGATATCTGGACGGAAAGATAAAAGTAGAGTGGTGCATTCTAACAATGCCGACATACTTGGCAGGGGGCGTATTCCCAGACATAGTGACTCCAATCTTCTATAAAGGTAATAAGGTCAAAAAGTACATCGAAATTACTGTTAATGATTCTTTTCGTTAATGATCTTTGATATAAGGTGTCTGCATATTAAACACTTTGAAGAAACACTTTGGGTCTTAAATGCTAAAACCAATGGGATTACGCAATGTTTGTTTAGTAAAAAGGCAATAAATCTTATAGAAGGTTATATCCTATTAGAAGTTATAAGTTATCGTTCGGCTGGGAAGGGAGCACAGCTCGTTAGTGTAGCGCGGCTAATGTTCGCAATTATAGACGGGGTATGAGAAAGGTTTTCCTGGAACTCTGCCGGGAGGGTGTGGGCGTGGAGGTATATTGAATTCCATTTACTTATAGGAGTTTGTAATTGAAGTATTGTGATTTGAGAAGCAACAATAATTTATTGGGAAGGGCAATTCTAGAAAATGAATTTATTTAAAGTTAATCCATACATCTAGGTGTATTTTAATTGTTTGCCTGTAAATCAATTGATGTGTACCGCCTTCTGGTAAAGCGGCATCCACTTTGACAAACTACAGGTGCAGAGAGGTACTGTGGCAGACATTTTGATTGGCTTCTTGTTGGGGGTGGGGCATCGTGGGAGGAAAAGGTCGGAGCAATAAGGTAACCAACAACCCCAGATGACCGGCCGATCATTAGCAATACTTTAACGAGGTAGCTGTCTGTCTAGTCTAGACGTCTAGACTAAAAAATAAACATACTCACTCACAACCTAATGTTATCTGTGGCGGCTGCACAACACGGGCTGGGGGGGGGGGGGGGGGGGGTTAAGCCTCTTGATAGATTGAGACAATGGCAATGTTGTGCGTGTAGAGCAACTAAAGTGTTTATATTTGTCATTGTGTTACAAACCATAACACAGACAAACAAACTACAGAAGGTAAGGATAGAACATACAACAACACTGTAGAATTAGCAAGGTATTTCAATTCCAATCACACTCATTGATTAACATTAACATGCCCGTGAATATTTTAACCTTTTCATGCCGTATGTACCAAATTCGATAGTTAGTATAGTTAGTTATGTAATGTTAAAAAGAATTATATAAAATAATATTTAATTTATCAACCTAGTCGTAACTCATCAAAATTTAACAACAGTGATTATTTGTATAGAACCTCGAAATATTTTAGAAATAATAAAATAATAAATTATTGTGCAAAAATTCATAATGACCTTTGTGCTCTGTAAATAACATGCATCAAATTGGGTACAAGAGGCTTAATATTATTCTGAAATGTGTTCTGTTAGAATATATATGTTCGCAGTTTTTAAGGAATAATTTTAGGTTTCATTGTCAAGAATAACATAACTGCTTTATTCAATTTCTCTGTGAATAAAATTAAATATAACTCTATATCGATATTTATAAAGGAAATTATGTTATGGATCGAGAACTATCTGTCTACCTTGTATGCCTATGATCTTACTGTAGATAATGAATGATCTTAGTTTTCGGAGAATTCTCCATAGTCTGGCCAGCTTGTAGGCGAGGCTAGCTCAGTTGCTTACAATATATTGGTTGTAGGTTCGAGCCCCGCCAGGGTCATTCTGCCTTTCATACATCGGGTTCGATAAAATGAGGACCAGTGGAAATACTGGGAGCAAAACTAGGGATATGAGTAACGCCCACCCCCCACCTTCGGGTATTATCTATCGAAAGAGGAGCCTTCGGGTGGCTTCTAGATTTGGCCGACTGTTTCCGTGATCATAGATATGAATTTGGATTTCATGGACCATGGATCAGGAACTCAATGTACAATGTGTTTTCTATGCATTTTGAACGTAATGTGCGAATTTGATGGTATGGAATTAACTGATCGTCAAAAGCACAGCGCAACATTTCGTTTATTTGCGTTACTGGTACCTACTCCACTACCACTATCTGACTAATATAATATTAAGTTCCATTCAAATACATTTTATTATGTATCAAATTTTATACAATCGGAATATAAAAAAAAACGATTATCATTGAAACGTATGGAATACGAAAATTGTGTTTCTTAACGTATCATATCCCGCATCTCTGCCTGACAGTGTGCGGATTCTCATAATCATGCATCGAGCTGTTGATTGATCTTTATTTGCACTCAATCATAGGCTCCACCTTGGTGTAGTGGTTGCATTGAATTCACATCTCCCGTAGGTCGTGGGTTCGATCCTCACATGGGCCAGGGCAGTTTTCGTTTCGGCACGAATGCTTTAAAGGGACCAGCCAGGGCGCATCTCTGCCTTGCATCCTTAAGTGGTAGCTAAATGAGTACTGGAGTTTCCTCTGGGGAGTAAAGTTCTGGGGGGACCGCACTGGAAATAAGTCGTCAGACTTTGTGCGTAATCCCTGGCCTAGCGGCCGAAGAAAATTTACTTTACTTTACTTTTACTTTACAATCGCTATGTTCGTTCGTGTAACATACCTCTTGGATTTTATATGTAATAAACAATTTAAATACTAATTGATGTGCAAGATAACACTTTTTACAGTGTGCTGATTCAAGTAGTTTGTGCAGCTGAACGCAGTGAGTTACTATAAATTATACTCACAAGTAAAAGAACGCTGTAAAGTACTTTGCAACAAATATATGCAGTTTTATTGAAAATTTCTAACATTACGAAAGTGTTGCTGACGAAAAACCGCATGCAGAGCTTTTGTTGTAATAATATATTTAATGTCTAATATTAAATTTTTTGTCATAAAGACGTTAGGGCCTATAACAAATTATAGCGTTTGTAGTGCCCCGTACCGGTAGAGTCTGCCGCCGACCAACGCAGAGCTATACCAGGTTTCAGGTTCAATTTGATTATAAACAACGTGCCTGAAACTGTAAACTAAACTAAACTAAACATTACTTCGCCTGTACAGTTACCGTATTTACTCGAATAAGAACCTGGGCGTTTAAGTTTATAAATTGCCAATTGGGGAGGCGTTTATTCGCGGGGGGGCGTTAATTCCGGGAAGGTGTTTAAGTTCCAAATTGTGAGGTATGAGTGGGGGGCATTTATGTTTATGTTCTAGATTTTCAGCATTTTGATCTAATTACCCCATTAAAGAATGTTGATAAATTCAAGAAAACAAGTTAAGCAAAAGAAATAATTAAATGTTAACGCCCCACATTGTAATATTATTAAACGCCGGGGCGTTTATTCGGGGAAGGCGTTTAAGTTGCTAATTTGATGGAAAGGGGGACGTTAATTAGAGGGGGCGTTTATTTGGGGGGGGGGGGGGGGGGGGGTTAATTCGAGTAAATACGGTATGTAATTTGTTGTTATGTTATATGTCATAATAGTAAATAATTCTAATTATTATAAAATTTATAATAAAATACAAATATATATAAAGTTATAATGTGGCCGGTGGTGAACATCCTCTCGCCACTCATAATGTATTTTACAAAAAGCTTATACTCTCAAACCCAGCACGGATAATCTCAACCTATCTTTTACTTTGACATCTCTCCTCTTTACTTGATTTCATTCGGTCCCACAACAACCCAACCACATACAGTTTTACTGTTCTACTTTTTACATACATACACACACACACACACACACGTCACACACATTATTTTACCATTACGCTACTATTACGGGGATGGGGGGGGGGGGGGGTCTAAAGTAATCTAAAATGTACTATTTATTGACTTTCACTGATGGGATTTAACTTTATATATTTTAACTTTGTGACGATATTTTACATATTTCGCCCAATTTAAAGAAAGATGGTTATTTAAATATTTGTTAATGGCAGAAATTTCACATTAGTAAATAATATATAGAAACTATTTATCCCCCACAAATTGAATGCCACCCCAAATTAGATGATTTAAAACACCAAAATAAATTATTTTGCACCAAATATATTTTTTTGTAACACCAATTCGCACCCCCCAATTTTGAATATCCTTCTCACCAAAAACAATTATTCATCCCCCAAAAACAATTATTCATCCACCAAAAACAATTATTCATCACCCAAAAACAATTATTGATTCCCCAAAAACAATTATTCATCCCCCAAAAACAATTATTCTTCCCCTAAAAACAATTATTCATCTCCAAAATACATTCATCCCCCAAAAACAATTATTCATCCACCAAAAACAATTATTCATCCCCCAAAGACAATTATTCATCCCCTAAAAACAATTATTCATCCTCCAAAAACAATTATTCTACCTCCAAAAACAATTATTCATCCCCCAAAAACAATTATTCTTCCCCTAAAAACAATTATTCATCCTCCAAAAACAATTATTCTACCTCCAAAAACAATTATTCATCCCCCAAAAACAATTGTTCATCCCCCAAAAACAATTATTCATCCACCAAAAACAATTATTCATCCACCAAAAACAATTATTCATCCCCCAAAGACAATTATTCATCCCCTAAAAACAATTATTCTTCCCCTAAAAACAATTATTCATCTCCAAAATACAATTATTCATCCCCCAAAAACAATTATTCATCCACCAAAAACAATTATTCATCCACCAAAAACAATTATTCATCACCCAAAAACAATTATTGATTCCCCAAAAACAATTATTCATCCCCCAAAAACAATTATTCTTCCCCTAAAAACAATTATTCATCTCCAAAATACAATTATTCATCCACCAAAAACAATTATTCATCCACCAAAAACAATTATTCATCCACCAAAAACAATTATTCATCCCCCAAAGACAATTATTCATCCCCTAAAAACAATTATTCATCCTCCAAAAACAATTATTCTACCTCCAAAAACAATTATTCATCCCCCAAAAACAATTATTCTTCCCCTAAAAACAATTATTCATCCTCCAAAAACAATTATTCTACCTCCAAAAACAATTATTCATCCCCCAAAAACAATTGTTCATCCCCCAAAAACAATTATTCATCCACCAAAAACAATTATTCATCCACCAAAAACAATTATTCATCCACCAAAAACAATTATTCATCCACCAAAAACAATTATTCATCCCCCAAAGACTATTATTCATCCCCTAAAAACAATTATTCATCCTCCAAAAACAATTATTCTACCTCCAAAAACAATTATTCATCCCCCAAAAACAATTATTCTTCCGCTAAAAACAATTATTCATCCTCCAAAAACAATTATTCATCTCCAAAATACAATTATTCATCCCCCAAAAACAATTATTCATCCACCAAAAACAATTATTCATCCACCAAAAACAATTATTCATCCACCAAAAACAATTATTCATCCCCCAAAAACAATTATTCATCCCCCAAAAACAATTATTCATCACCAAAAAACAATTATTCATCCACCAAAAACAATTATTCATCCCCCAAAGACAATTATTCATCCCCCAAAAACAATTATTCATCCCCCAAAAACAATTATTCATCACCCAAAAACAATTATTCATCCACCAAAAACAATTATTCATCCCCCAAAGACAATTATTCATCCCCCAAAAACAATTATTCATCCCCCAAAGACAATTATTCATCCCCCAAAAACAATTATTCATCCCCCAAAAACAATTATTCATCCCCCAAAAACAATTATTCATCCACCAAAAACAATTATTCATCACCCAAAAACAATTATTCATCCACCAAAAACAATTATGCATCCCCCAAAGACAATTATTCATCCCCTAAAAACAATTATTCATCCCCCAAAAACAATTATTCCACCCCCAAAAACAATTATTCATCCCCTAAAAACAATTATTCATCCCCCAAAAACAATTATTCTTCAACTAAAAACAATTATTCAACCCCAAAAACAATTATTCATCCCCCAAAAACAATTATTCTACCCCTAAAAACAATTATTCATCCCCCAAAAACAATTATTCTACCCCCAAAAACAATTATTCATCCCCCAAAAACAATTATTCATCCCCCAAAGCCAATTATTCATTCCCTAAAAACAATTATTCATCCCCCAAAAACAATTATTCATCCCCCAAAAACAATTATTCATCCCCCAAAAACAATTATTCATCCCCCAAAAACAATTATTCATCCCCCAAAAACAATTATTCTACCCCCAAAAACAATTATTCATCCCCTAAAAACAATTATTCATCCCCCAAAAACAATTATTCTTCCACTAAAAACAATTATTCAACCCCAAAAACAATTATTCATCCCCCAAAAACAATTATTCATCCCCCAAAAACAATTATTCTACCCCCAAAAACAATTATTCATCCCCCAAAAACAATTATTCTACCCCCAAAAACAATTATTCATCCCCCAAAAACAATTATTCATCCCCCAAAGCCATTATTCATCCCCCAAAAACAATTATTCTACCCCCAAAAACAATTATTCATCCCCTAAAAACAATTATTCATCCCCCAAAAACAATTATTCATCCCCCAAAAACAATTATTCATCCCCCAAAAACAATTATTCTACCCCCAAAAACAATTATTCATCCCCCAAAAACAATTATTCTACCCCCAAAAACAATTATTCATCTCCCAAAAACAATTATTCATCCCCTAAAAACAATTATTCATCCCCCAAAAACAATTATTCATCCACCAAAAACAATTATTCATCCCCCAAAGACAATTATTCATCCCCCAAAAACAATTATTCATCCCCCAAAAACAATTATTCATCACCCAAAAACAATTATTCATCCACCAAAAACAATTATTCATCCCCCAAAGACAATTATTCATCCACCAAAAACAATTATCCATCACCCAAAAACAATTATTCATCCACCAAAAACAATTATGCATCCCCCAAAGACAATTATTCATCCCCTAAAAACAATTATTCATCCCCCAAAAACAATTATTCTACCCTCAAAAACAATTATTCATCCCCCAAAAACAATTATTCTTCCACTAAAAACAATTATTCAACCCCAAAAACAATTATTCATCCCCCAAAAACAATTATTCATCCCCCAAAAACAATTATTCTACCCCCAAAAACAATTATTCATCCCCCAAAAACAATTATTCTACCCCCAAAAACAATTATTCATCCCCCAAAAACAATTATTCATCCCCCAAAGCCAATTATTCATCCCCCAAAAACAATTATTCTACCCCCAAAAACAATTATTCATCCCCTAAAAACAATTATTCATCCCCCAAAAACAATTATTCATCCCCCAAAAACAATTATTCATCCCCCAAAAACAATTATTCATCCCCCAAAAACAATTATTCTACCCCCAAAAACAATTATTCATTCCCTAAAAACAATTATTCATCCCCCAAAAACAATTATTCAACCCCAAAAACAATTATTCATCCCCCAAAAACAATTATTCATCCCCCAAAAACAATTATTCTACCCCCAAAAACAATTATTCATCCCCCAAAAACAATTATTCTACCCCCAAAAACAATTATTCATCCCCCAAAAACAATTATTCATCCCCCAAAGCCATTATTCATCCCCCAAAAACAATTATTCTACCCCCAAAAACAATTATTCATCCCTTAAAAACAATTATTCTGTAAAAGCTTCTGTGGGATATAACTGGCCCCTTTGCTTCGCAATCCAGTTTCCCCCCAGGCGCTGGAATACTCTAAA